>PJRA01000401.1:931941-968539 GCA_016987375.1 Brachionus koreanus
GTTTTTAAAATATCTTTAATTAAAGTATTAAATTTAACTTAAAGGAAGAAAACACAATTGACTCTCAATACTATCTTAGAAGAATATTGGCAAAGACGCAACTAGCAACAACATTTTTCAACAATATGGGTAAATTTGCAAAAGTATGTCAGGAAAACTTTGAAAACAACTCGTAAAAATTCATTCAAAAATTAATTGACCACCAAATTTATTTTTTAAAAATTATCTAAAATTAAGAAAGATGCGATTTCTCTGTAATAAAAAAATTTAAAAATTTAACTAAATATTACTGAAAATTTATTATTATTAGGAATTAAATTAAAAATATACAAAATGAAAAGAAATTAAATTTTAAGCTTTAATTTAATAATATTTTTTTGCTATTTTGATGAGAATAGGATCCTAAAATCACTGCGAAACTCGATTTGATGTAATAATTATAATTAAACTCTTATTAAAACATAAAAGTCAGCGACTTTTTTTAATCTAATTGAATTTATACTAAGTGTCTGAAAATAAAGATTTTGCATTAAAATAAAAAGATTAATTCAAGCTAGATTAAATTATAAAAGACTTAAACCAAATATAGTTCTCTTATCAAAGCAGTTTTATTTTAGAATTAAAAATGAGAAAAAAAAATATTTTAATCAATTTTTTAAATAAAATAACTTGGAATATATAAAAAAAATTTACTCCATCCGCAATCCTAAATATTGTTAAATAATAAGGAAAATAAACCAGATGACAAAAAGAATAATTAAAAAAATTGTAATTAATTTCCTTCTTACAGTCTTAGAATACAGGTTTTCTCTTTATAACGACTGAAATATCACAATTAAATTTATGTTATTTCTAATTTTTAGAAAATAATTAAGAAATCATTCGAGCAGAAGATTTATCATAAATTATCAATAGTGTATCAAAAAATTTAAATGAACAATTTTTCTGATATTTTCCTAAAAAAAAGCTTTTATAATATTATAAAATAATCTTGAATGTTTTAAATCGTCTTTAAATAATTTGCTGCTAATTGATTCACTAGTTCCCGATTCTGTAGATATGCAAGACTATTTTAAAACACTTGATTATTATTATTATTAAAAATATAGTTTGGGTTTAAACCCTGGCAGTTTGGAATGGACCTTAGTCCTCCCTTTTAGTCAAATGTACTCAAATCATAAAAAAATTATAATTTAAACTTAAATGCTAGTTTTTTTGGCTTGATTAAAATGGCATATATTAAGATGGCTAGCAGACAGAAACATTTTGGACCCCCATAAAAATAGAAAAACTCAGAATAACTGTCGAAAAATGTGAAGTTCAAATGGCAGAATTAATTTTTTTTTAAATTAAATTAAATTTTAAATGCTAAAATTTCTTAAAACTTTTTTTAAGATCAAAATTAAGTTTGGTAAATGCAACATGGTGCAACATTCTTAATGAACTGTGCAAATTTAGCAAAATTTAAATATGGAAAAATTTGACTGCAGCGCACTTTGCAAAAAAATAAAAAAAATAATTCATAAAACTATGCTTTTCACTAAAATGCTTTATTTAATAATAAATAATAAATATGAAATTACAACAATTGCATTTTTAAGTTGACTAATTAATATCAATAAAAGTTTAATGTAAATTTTTGTATTTTTTTGTTCAATTAATAGTGAATTTAAGACCATTAAATGTTGAAAAAAAATTCAAATAAATCCGATTGTATTAATTTTACAAAAGAATTAAAAGGCGTTTTTGGAATTAATAATTAACTGTTTAATAAATATTTACATAAAAATTAAAACTATTTCGTAAACTGTTGTTGATGTAATTTAGCTAAGAGTACAGTTCATTGAAAGAAAAAAGAAGAAAAAAACAAAGAACAAATTTAAATACTTTTAAAATTATTTAAATTTTGAATAGTTAAATGCTTGTATTAATTAAACATAATTTTAAATGATTGATTGAATTATTTATTGATTTGATTATTTAATAATTCTAAAATGACAAAAACAAAGCAATCAAATTTGGAAAGCAAACGATTTATTTGAATGACAAAAATAAAAATTAGCATGACAATAATTTAATTTAACATGAAAGTTCAAAAAAAAAAAAAAAATTTATTCGACATTTTAAATTAATGGGTAGGTTTTCAAAGAGTCTTTATGTTTTCTTTTCACATTAAATTCTCATCTGGTGTTGGTACATCATATACTCAAGATGTTCCGAATTATGGATGTTTTTTCAAATACAAACAACCAATGTATGTATGGTTAAAAAAACCAGTTAAAGATTGAATAGTTAAAGATTATAGAGCTTGCTTTATTATTTATCTGAATCTTGAAAAAAATTATTCAAGCTTTTACAAGTTTAGGCTATTTTTACAATTGAAAATGTTTTAAAAAATTAAAAAAAATTTTTTAAAGATGATGAAATAAATCAAATGAATGGAAGAAAAGTTGAATGTGCCATGATGATAAAATTAAAAATTCATTTCGGAATGTTGATAAACGTACTATTGAATGTATTAGACCAACCAATAACTTTGTTTGGCATAATGATTTAGCTACTTATATATAAGTCACATCCATTGATTTATTGATAATTTAACACTAGAAGCACCAAGCATTTTTTCACATTTTTTTAATTCATAAATATTTTATAAAAAAGCTAAAAGAATTAAGGTTCCAATTTCAGCTATAATTAGAATAAATTAATTTAATTTTAAAAGAAAATTTTAAAATCTACATAATTCAAAAACGATATATTTATTTGAAAAATCCATTTTCAAACGAGTCAAAAAGACTCGCTTGGTGCTTCTAGTGTTAAGAAAGCAACAACAACTTACTAAACAATTTGGAAATTTATTGGGATAAAATTAAAATAAAAGCTTTGATCAATTCAACACAAATTTAAATATAATAACAAAATATTCTAATTATCAAAATTATTTATTTATTTTTAATAATTGCTATAATTAGTAAACTAATTAATTTGAATAATATTAATAGTAATTAAATAAAATTAAAATTAAATTTAGATTTTCCTTTTTATTAAAATTTCTATTTCAAATAATCTCTTCATGCCATTAACCAGCTTTTCTCTTTTTCGATTTTGTTCTTGAATTAAATTTTCGAAAGAAAACACCAGGCATATTAATGGAATCTATTAGTGTTGGGAATTTTTCAAAACGAGCCGACTCGGAAATAATTTAAGTCGACTGTTTGTTTTTTAGTCGACTACAAGAATTAAACGAGAATTAAATCAGGGTCGACTCTAAAATTATATTGCTGTTTTAATTTCATTTTAGTAATAAATATTTATTACTTGAAATATGGTTAGAAAATGTTAAAAATAATTTATTTATTTATTCATACAAAATCAAAAAAATTTGTAAAATATATATTAATTTTGTAAAAATTCAAGTTTGCTTTAAAAAAAATTCGAAATTTAGTTTTTATTAAAAAGGTTTTCTAGGAAATATGTTTTTTTTAAACGCTTCATATTAAAGCAGGCGGGTGTTCAATGTCCAAAGATTTTTGGTATATTTATAAGCTTTTTTTGTTGAATGAAATTTTTAAAAATATACCCGGCTGTTTAAATTTTAAATGTGTTTTTTTGAAAATGTAGTTTTTTAAAAAAATATTTTAAAAATGGTTGTTGGGCCTAGCCAACGACCAAAAATTTTCTTTTTCAATAAAAAAACTAGTTTTAGTTTTAAAAGTATAAAAGTAATTTTAGTATATTTTTTTTTTATCGCTTGTTAGTATGGTCTGATCAAAAGCTCGAGGATTTGTCGGCTTTTCAAGTTACTCATGGAGACATTTACTTAATTGTTTTATCGATGCTCCTTCTCCATCTATTTTCATTGTTGTTTCCAGACTTATAAGTCTCAGGTCTTAAGTCAAATTATAACTTTGACTTGTAAAAACCAAAAACTTAAAAAAACTTAAAATATTTTTGCTAATTTTAAAAATAATTGAAAAATTGTATCATGTTTAAAAGTTTAATTTATTCAATAATAATCAACCACCCCTAAAAAGTTGTTATAAAATGATCCCAAATACAATTTGCCATCATAGATTGCACCAGCAGTTGTGCATTCAATGTAAATTCCTGAAGGATCATGCCACGATCTAATAACCTTTCCGTCCAAGTCATACTCAGCAAGTAGACCATATTTCGGAAATATTTTAAAAAAAAATTTAATGTTCACAAACTAAAAAAATAAAATTTAAAATTAAAAGAGTTAGTCTTTAATTATTACTTTCAATATAACATTTCTAACCGTTGGCCATTCAGCTAAATAATCCAAAACACTTGGTCTTACACTCGCCAAAGGCACCAACAAAGTTTTTTTTTGAGTGAGACGTATAGTGTCACCAAAACCGGGAATATTAGCAAATAGCTCTACTTTTCCCTTTTTGTCGCCAACTAAATAAAATTTTATTATTCTTGACATGGTATTTTCATTAATTAATAGAAAGTCTTTATTTGGACTAAGCTGTAAACCATTGGGAAAATAAAGACCATCCAATAACAATTTCAACTCATTTGATTTTTGGTCATAGGAAAAAAGACGTCCTCTGGCATTAGCCTCAATATGTTCTTCAATGGCTAAATCAACAGATCTCAAAAAAGAAGAGTCAATAAAATAGATCAAATCATCATTCAAATCAAGATCATTGACAAGCTTCATGGGTTTATTACCAAAGCGTTTATCATCTGATTTTAGAATATTTATCTTTTTTTCTTGAAAATAAAATTATTGATTAGCTATAGAAAAAATATATTTATTTTTGAATACTAGTGGTGAGTTCAATTTTGAAAATTCCATAGTATGCATCTGCTATGAATAAGTTTTGTCCTGTTTTGTCCAATCGAAGACCCAATGGTCTACCACAACTTTTAGTTGGTGTTTCATTAACACTTTCTGTTAAAAAATTTATTATTTTCTAATTATTTTAGCTGAAACTTACTACAATCTTCGAAGCTAAATGTACCCATTTGAGCAATAAATTCAATATTGGAAGTGTTTTTGGAATCAACTTTTACCACTTGTCCATTTAAAAGTCCTGTATAAAAATAACCATCTTTGTCAAATTCAATTGTTTCTGGTCCCACCAAAACTCCTTTTTTCACTTGGATGGCCTTTTTAAGCTTTTCATTTGGTTTCAAACCATTTTTAAGTGGAACCAATTCTGGCAAACTTTATTCTGAGTAAAATGGCGTATTGATTAAAAAAGAAAAAATTACTGAATTTGAGATGATTGAAAATTTCTGGCAATGTTGTTTGAAAAAAGAGGAAATCTTGAAAAAAAAAGACCTGCTAGTGCGATCATTAGTCCGGACAATATCCATTTTTTTTGATCACCATGCTGTCTAGGCCTGTTTTCGCCTACTCTCATTTTTATTCAAATAAATTTAAAAAACTTTAAGCTTGTTTTTTTAGTGATTTAAGTTACGCTTGAAAATTTTTTCAGTATTTTTAATTCTGAATTTTTTCTCTTTTTTTTTTTGGTAATATATATTTATAATAAAGAGCAAATTGTGTAATAAATTTAACATTTTTGGCAAATATTATTAAAATTGAAAATTAATTAAACTATTTTATTGAAGTAAAATTTTTTAAATTTATTTATTTTTAATGAAATGTAATAAGTTTTATTTTAATTTTGAATAGCGTGTTTAATTGTGTCTTTAAAGGTCTTTAAAGGAAAGTTTTGAGAATAGATAGAGTTCGTTAAAATTAAAAATTTTGAGTATTTTTAGGACTCTAGTCATTCGACAATAAGAGCCCTAATTTAAATGTTAATATCAATGAAGGATATAAAATTGTTACACCATACAATTTCTTATAAAAAAATTAAACCAAAAATGTGATGAATGTTATTATGTAAAATAGAGAAGGATTGGCGTTACAAATATAAAACTAATGAAAAATCTTTAGAGCACTAAAATAGTGATCTTGTGCATTGATTAATTATTTCTTATATTATTTTTATATTTTATTCCAATATTTTAGAAAAGACAAGCAGGAAACCCATCAAATGAATGAATATTCTAAAATTATGCATTATTGAATTTTATCTTTTTTTGATTTTTTAAAGATAAATCCTTTTGTTGTTTGGAATTTTTTCATTCAAATTTTTAATAAAAAATATCAAAAAGAAAAAAAAACTTGCCATTAGAATATACCAAATACAGCTGAAATTGGTACCTTAACCATTTGAATAATTCAAAAAAAGAAAACAAATCTTTCAAAAAAATGACATTTTAACTTTTTCTTCAATTTAAATAGCTTCGGAAAAAATTAAGAGATAAAATTAATTTTATTTTTAAATAATATAAAACATTTAATAATCAAGCACAGCTATATGATTTCCAGTGTAAGAGCCCAGGTACAACTTTTTATCATGAAGAACAGCATTTGTAATAAATTTGAAACTTTTTCCATGTTTATCGTGCCAAGATTTAAGTATATGTCCTTGTAAATCGTATTCGCCGACCAATCCATATTTTGGCCAAATGTTCATTATCACAGAGTGATTAATAAACTTAATAATTTAATAAAGAATTTTAAAAAATTGAATCCTTAAAAAATTACATATCCAATAATTGATCTTAAGACTGGAAATTTTCCAATGTAGCCGGACAAGGAGCTATGCTTTGGAAATACAACCACAAAAGGAACTAGGAGAGTGTTTAAATCAGTTAAGCGAATTGCGTCACTAAGACCAGGTAGATCTGCGAATACTTCAGTTTTTCCTTTGAATAAACCTTTTAAATGATATCTTGACAAAATTTTCATTTTATTTTCTATTAACTAATAAATATTTAGCAATACTTTAGAATTCTAGCTTTAGAAAATTCATTAATTAGCAGAGCGTCTTTGTTTGGAGTTAATTGTATGCCATTTGGATAATGAAGTTGATCTAGCACAAGATCAAGTTTATCATTTTTTTCATTGTAGTGAAAGACTCTTCCGCTTGGATACAAAAAAATTATATCCTCAATTGCTTCATTCAGACTGTGCTTATCAGTACTATCTACAAAATATATATCATCTCCATCAATGTCCAAATCTTCGGTGCACCTAAGCGGCTTGCTGCCGAAACGAGTATCATTTGAGCTTAATATTATTTCCTTGGTTTTTTGATCAACATTAATTTTTACCAAGCCATAAAATGTGTCTGCCACGTACAAAAATTTAGTATTCGGCTTCATTCTTAGTCCAAATGGCCGACCACATGCTGGATCTGCCACGCTCCATTTACTCTCATCATCTTAAAAAAAATAGCAATTTTTAAAAAAAAAAAAAAATTTATACTGCAAACTCTGTCATCAATTTCTGTACCAGTTCGAATAATTTTTTCTATATGACCATCTGGATCGACTCGCACAATCAATCCGTTTCTCAGACCAGTATAAAATGAGCCATTTGAGTCAAAAGCTATGGCCTCAGGACCGTTTATTTTTATATCAATGAATTCTGCTTTTTCCATTAGATCATTTTCTTGCCATCCAAGCTCAGTTGGATGACCATACCTGAACAAACAAATGTTAAAATTTTTAGACAGATTTTTTTCCAGTTTGCTGATTACTTGAAAAATATTGTATTAATTGGATAGATTGAAAAATAAGAATATGATACGAGAATTGAAATTATAAATAATGCAATAATGAAGTAGTAGCGCATCAAAAACATTTGAATGCGCATCAATAAACTAAATCTGTCTTGACGACTTAATTCAATTTTCGGTAAATTTGTTGATTCCATGCCTTCCGACGATCTATTTTCAATAGTAATTTTTCTTATTCGTATAGATTCCATTTTGCTCATGAAAACTATTAGGCTGAAATTTTCAATAATAAATAAAATCACATCTAAAGCAAAGCTATTTTTATACATAATAAAAATTTAAATTTAAATTTCAAGTACACAAAAATAGAAATAGTTTTATAAAAATATTTCAAAGACAAATTTTAATTTTAGAATTTCTCCAATATAAAAACTAAAAAAAAACTTTGATCGTGTGAGTTAATTTGATTTTTTTAAAATAAAATTTAATAAAAAATAAAAAAAATAAAAGTAATTGTTAAAAATTTAATTTGAAAAATAAAATTTTAGTCTATTGATGTATAATTTTTGAGACTGTCAATATTTTTCTCTTTTCTTCTAATTTATCTTTGTTTGTAATCAGATTTTTTAATTGACTGACTGTATAATTTTTGTGACACTAAGTCACTTAACTTCTCTTTGAACCCAAATCCATAAATTAATGTTTTTTTTAATTTAATTTCATAAATTCATTTAAGTACCAAATTTGTCAAGTTCAAATTCAAAATTTTTCATATTTTGACTTTATTTTTAAATCAAAAATCGTTCATCTAGCTTTTTTTTGCATCAAAATAAATAAATTTTTAGCTTGTCATGTATAAGTTTTCTAGGAATTAATTGTTCATTAGGTTTAAAATTCAATTTTTCTCTTAAGCAGAATTAAAAAAAACGAAAATTAGAATATTTTTTTATTTTTAATTCTAGCGGATGTAGAAAAAAAATGGCACAAAAGTTAAGCTTAATTTTCTATAAGAGTGGACCAGACCTTTCTCAATTTTTTTCAAAATTTAAAATCAAACTGATCCTAGCTTTAAAATAGAAAAAAAAATTATTTCTAAAAGTTGAATTTTTGTTTAGTTATTTGTAAAAAGTGTAGGAAACCATCAAAAAAGATTTGTGCAACTTTGTAAAAAATAACCAAAATTTGCCAAAAGCTGAAGTTGTTAGGCGATTCACTGATTTTGGAATTTTATCGTTGGCTAGATATTATAAAAAATGATATAACTTTCAAGAAAAAAACGGAACTGGTAGACCTAAAAATAGCAACGAAACTAACGGTGGCATTATACCTAAATCGGAAGGATTTAAAGAAGTAAATGAACATCAAAAAGTATAAAAAACACAAAAGACCTGATTTAAATGCTAACCAGGTTAAGGCATCTCGAGCAAAATGTCTTCAAATGCTTTTAAAATATAGCAAATATGAATTTATAATGGATGATAAATCTTATTTAACTTTTGGCAACACCACGCTGCCAAGGAATGATATTTTTATAGCAGCAATGTTAGCGAGACACCGGAGAGTGTAAAGAATAAGGACGTTGAAAAAATTGAAGAAAAATTAATGGTCTGGTTAGCTATTTTAAAATGCTAAAAAAGCAAACCATGTTTTGTACCTAGTGGTTTAACGGTTAATCAGCATGTCTATCTTGGAGAGTTTGCTAAGAAACGACTTGACGCTATAATTAAAGAATATTTTTAGGATGACAATTATGCATTTTTACCCGACATATTTCATTATGCCAATTCGAAGCATATTGACATTCTGATTTTCATCAATACAATGTAGATGCATGCGAGCTGGACATTTAGAATTAATGGAACATTTATAATATTCTTTTATTCCATTTTTGGTACTGTGAGTTTTTTGGTGAATCCATTTTTTTTCAATACTTTTGACGGCCTCACTGTAATTGTTAAATATAATTTCAACGCTCCAGTAAGTTCTTTTTCGTTTGTTTGGTCGATTACAAGAATTGGAGTTGTTGGTCTGATTGTCAATTTCAATGCTTATTTCGTTAGCAGTTGAAGTCTTATCTTCGATCGATGATTCATTAAACGTCTCTTCGAGATCAATTATTTTTTTTAAATCAGTTTATATTAAAGAAGTAATTTTATATTCAAAAAGTTATTTTGTTTAGTGCTAGTAATTTTGTTTCATAAAAGTGTTTTTAGAAAAGTGAGATTTTTTGGTGATAAAAAGAGCAATATTAGTGCTAAAAAGAATTTAAAGCCATTATATTTTAGATAAAAATATAAGGTATGTTGCTAAAGAAGTGGATCCAGCAAACGTACCAAAAGCATGAACAATCGAAGATTTTTGGGAAAATTTGAAAGCTAAAGTTTAATGAAGGTGAAAGGTCAAAAATAGGCTCGATATCATGTGTCGTCATGGAGTTCAATACCTTAAGTGATAATACCTTAACTAATAATTTTTAGAAGAAAAGTTATATATATTTTTTAATATAAAGATAAAATTTTTGAAACAATTTATTTTGATCATGTTTTTTATTATTTAAAAAACGTATTTATATAAAGAAATAAAAGTAAAACTAACTAGATTTATTTATTTATATTTTGCTTATCTTTATCAAGTTAATGCTCCTACATAATAAATAAAATAGAGATAAATTATAATAAATATAGAAAAAAATACTTTTATTTATCACTCTCCTTTTTTTGTTTAATAAACAAAACTATTATTATAAAAAATATGAAAAAACTATTTAATGAATTATTACTTTATTTAAAAAATATTGACTTGACTTTGAAAAAAAAATTTAAATCATTGTCTTAATAACTTGACTATAGACTTGTAACTTATATTCAAGTTTGACTTAAAATTTTGTATTTTTCTCTAAGATCATGATGCTTTCTAAACAGAAATTTTTCAACTTATTAATCATATTTTTAACATTTAAAAAAATTATCCTAATCACCGGCAAAATGAGGAGAGTATTGGCAAAAAATTTTTTTGGATATGCTTTTCAAGTATTTTAACAAATGGCTGAAGAAGTGGTCCAAATGTTGCTTTTGAAGATTTTTTTATTTTAAATTTTTTGATTAATTAATAAACCTGTAAATTAAGACTTAAAAGAAATAAAAAATCAAATCTAATTTTCTATACATTCAATAAAAAAGCTTTTTTTTCTTTTATTTTTAAATGTATTAAAAAATTTAAGTTTAATATCAGCCATGATTTTATGAATAGCTAAAAAATTTTTTCACAGACGAAATTTTTTCCGAATACTTTCGTCTGAATGAAGGACCAACTAGAAGATAAATTAAAAAATTAATTGAATAATTAATTAAAAATAAAACTTCAAAAATATTCATTAATGACTTGAAAAAATATGTTCTATTAAGGGCATCAAGAAAACGGCCCGCCGGCTTGGTTGAATCATTGACAAATTTGTTCAAGTGAAGATAAAGCAATAACCAGCAAATAAAATATGGAAAGTGCAGCATTATATACCATTTGGACAAAATGACCAGCATATAAGTGGTTT
The DNA here is from genome assembly GCA_016987375.1 of Brachionus koreanus. Lineage (NCBI taxonomy): Eukaryota > Metazoa > Rotifera > Eurotatoria > Ploima > Brachionidae > Brachionus > Brachionus koreanus. The sequence goes on from PJRA01000401.1 coordinate 943,063, forward strand.
TAACTGAATTGACAGAATACTTTTTCTTCCTAGGTTTTATTAACACAGGAGCAGAGTGTCGATATTCTCTTAAATTTATCTCAGACCTGGAAAGCGAGCATTCTTGGCTGACCTTGTCGACTACACTCAATTCATCGATTTTCCTATAACTCAAGCAATCTCTTATTCTAATATACAACACGACAGTGATGCCAGATATAAGAACACATGGTATCAAAATGGTCAATGTTACAAATAAAATGTCCATGGCTAATTGAAACTCCAGATGCTTTTTTTTAATGGAACAATGCAGCTCTTGATTTGCGTCGTGTTCAATCAAATCATTGACAAACAATGTGCTAAGATTAATACTCAGTGAAACTATGATCAACCATTTGATCAAGATTCGATTAAATTGAACTGAGAACCATTTTTTTCTTGCCAATGGAAAATAGAGAACACAAAGTCTTTGAATGGTCATAAAGAGAAGAGTGTAGACTGACACAGTTCGGAAAACATTTCGAAAATAGGGAACTGTTTTGCAAAAAAATTTAATTTTATCAACAAAATTAAATTTTGATGTGTACATGCCAGTCAAGTTAATCCATGAGCGAAATGTAAAATCAATATAGTGCAAAATAATGACAAATAGGTCGCTAAATGATAAAATAATCAAATAAGTGCGTAATGATTTGCTTGAATTTTTGTTGTATGCCTTGCTTGAGAAAATGAAAATTGACATCATGTTGCCATAAAGGCCAATAAGAGCAAACAAAGTCATCAAAATTACATTAGACCATTTGGAAATAGCATAGAATTTTTCAATTTGTATGCTAGGCTGTTGAGAATAATTCGAAAATAGAAAATAGTCTGCCTTGGTGCTTGAACTAAGAGTCGTTGGTTGAAAATGTGTTCTACGAGGCTTCAAAATTTCGCTGTAGAAAAAGCTCATTTTTTGGCTGCAAAAATATTTGAAAAAAAATCACCATAAAGAGATTTTTTTCTCTTAATTTTGAAATAAGATTTAAAGTAAAATATTCAATAATTATTATTTTTTTAATCCTTATTAAATATGAATTAATTTTTTTTTTCAATCAAGATTTTTTTAATTAAATAATAATAAACTGAAATTTAGCTACTAATTTGATGATTATTAAGTTCATTTGAATCGGAAAAGTCGTTTTTTGTTAGTTAATTGAAAAATTTAATTTAAATAATTAGAAGACATGTATTGGAATATAAAGGCTTTCTTCTACAATAATCTTTAATTATTCATTCCTGATTATATTATGCTTGACTTAAATTTTTTATTAAATTAAAAATTTAATTTATATTCATTTAGGTATATGTTAAAAAGTTCTAATAATAAATTTTTTTCACTAGTTTATTACAAACAATTTGAATCATGAATTCATTTTAATTTTCGAGTCTAGTATCTTAAATGCAATTTTTTTTAATTTTATGTGAATAAATTTTTTAGTCTTTAAAAAATTAAAACACTGGAAAAAAAGATACAATAATCAAAATTATTACAAACAAAATATTAAAACACGGGAAATTGAAAATAAAATTTTTCTTTTAATCAATGTGTAATAAATAATTTTGATATTCATAATTATTATTTTTTGAGTGTTACTTGCATTCAAAAAGAGAGATCAACCAGCACAAAGATCAAACTGGATAATTTTGGTAGAAGGCAGGAAAAATCTACTATACTGGGACTACGCTAAATCTGGTTTGTCAATTTAGTTGTCCGTGGAATATTAAATACTATTTTTATTATTCAACAGAAACATATTCTAGAAAGACCTATCAGTTTGGTCATACTAAATGCAATATGCCAAATAGAAATAATTTAAGATATCGGAAGAAGAAGTGATTAAAAGATATATTTAAAAAATTCTAAAATTTATTATTACACTAATAACTAGTTAACTAAACTGATTATAATTTTTAAATTAATCTATTTTTAAAAGAATTTAAAATGTCGGTGCCGGATCTCTATTTAATTTAAAAATGCCTTTAAATTAAGATATAAAGAGGAATATTGAAGTAAAAATTTAAAGCTTATTTAGAAAATTTTTCATTCCAATTTCCAGGAATGTATAATTTTTTTTAAATTTTTTATTTTTTGATATATTTTGATGTAATTTTTAGCAATTTAAAGCTCTTTATTAATGAAAAAAATACGTCAATATAATTTTAATATTACCCATATTTAAAACTAAATCGATGATATAATTAAGACCAAAAAATTTATCCAGAATTTTTCAGACAATGATGACTCAATTTCAAATGTTTAAAGATCAATCGTTGATCATGAACTTTTCTTGTTTTTTTTAATTTTGGAATCATTTAACATGTGAAATTGAGTCATCATTGTCTGAAAAATTCTGGATAAATTTTTTGGTCCTAATTATATCACCGATTTAGTTTTGGATATGGGTAATATTAAAATTATATTGCCTTTTTTGGTGTTTGTTTTTTTATTAATTCGATATGGAATCTTTTTCTAGACCATTTATCAAAATGCTACATAAAGTTTTTTCCTTTTTTTTTATAATTGTTTAGAAAATATTAATATTTTGAAAAATTTACGAAGAGGTTTAGATGATTTTTTTAGTTTAGATGATGTTTGTTGAGAATATTATGCGAAAAATAAAATCAGCTTAAGAATTTTATTTAAAATCTTTTAAGAAATAGATGAAAAAATCAACCTTGTTTATAAGGAAAGAAAAGAAACTTCGCAAAACGCCAAATGCTCCAAAAATATCAGAAAATTAATCAATAAAATAAGAGAAATAGAAATACTAGACAAATAAAAATATTCAAGATTATTTTAATTAATTTTTATTTTCAATTATTTGTAAAAATTAAAAAAAAATAATATCACGAGTATTTTTTTTGCACAAAATTGAAACAAATGTTTGATTACTGTATATAATTTTTGCTGGAACAAAAACCACATTTGATTACATTCATGCTCTCTTTTAAATCTTAAAAACATTTTTAAAATAGTTATTGAAAAAAAATTCGAAATTCAATTTCTTTAAGATTTATTTTTAGACCGAATGTAATTAAGAAAATTAGTTAACACTAATTAAAAAATTGATTAACAAAAATTTTTAATTATCTTAATTAATTTGTTTAATATAATAAAAAATATCAACAATCAACTGTTTTTTTTTAATTATAGAATTTTTCAAAATAAAATTATTTCAAAAAATAACTTTTATTGTTTTACTGATTTTAAAAAATAAATATTTAAAATGCATTCGATTAGATTTTAAGAATCAAATTTTTTTAATTAAATTGTTTGCGTTTTCAAATTACCTCCTACTTAAATTCCAAACTTTTAAAAGCAAATACTTTTCAAAATTCACCAACCAAAAAAAAAACAACAATCATTCAAATTCTTCTTTGATCATTGTGAACAAAAAAATTCTAATGTTTTCATCTCAGTTCGATTAAAGTCTTTCATAAGTATTTTTTTATTAAAAGGAATCGCTTTAGACTTTCACTATAGGTAATCGCATTTTTTAATTAGTTCATGAAACCTGAAATTTATCGGTCATAAGAATAAAATTATACAATATTAAATATATGCTTAATGCTTATTCAAATATAAAGTTGAATGGTATCCGTTCTTTAATAGAAAGAAAATTATCCTCTGATATTTTCTTCTTACCGTAACTATCTTATTACAATTTTAAAAATATCATTTGCTAAATTTGCACTCAAGTACTTTATAATTCAAAATAATTTAATTCGCATAATTAAATAGATATTTAAAATAAAGAGTTTTAGTTTATTACCCAAATCAAGATTTCAATGACCTTAAGCTTTTAATTAAAAAAGTCTTTTTTTTTAAATTATCATTTATTTTTAATAATTTTTTCAAATGTTTTTTCTTTTAGATATTTTTAGTTAAAAATAAAAAGTTACAAAATTTAGTTTTAAGTGCTTTTTTTCTTTAATGTTAAGCGAAGATGAAATTTAAGTCTTGTACGAAGAGGGTTTGGAGATTTTTCAAAAAAAAATTTTCTTCTCTTTATAAAGTAAGACACAACATTTTTTTTTAAATAAAAATCTTTTTTTTCTGAACAATAAAGAAATGAGGTTTTTTCCTAATAATTAATAAATGGCCAATTCTGTTATGATAAATGGTAAATTGAAAAAAAAAATTTAACACAAATAATTTAGCCTGTAGATTTAGACGAAATAAAATACTTTGTTTATTTAGCTAAGTCGTAGGCAGTAGCAATCAATCATCATCATTAATATAAATACAAGTAGTTTATGATTAATTTAGAATGAAGTTATTAGTTTAACGTTATGACTGTCTTTCTGTCTAATTTTTATGCTTAATTTCTAGAGATTTTTGTCTAAAATGCATCAAGTCCATTCATAGTAGTTTATCAATTTTTTCAATGCTAATTTTATGGTTTTCTATTTTTATGTGTTTCAGCGTAGTTCTCTTTAAGCTAAGGAAATGAATAAATATTTAAATAATTTTTGTTTTTAGCAAGGTGTTATTTAATTAAGAATAATTTATTTTGAAATAAAAATTATAAAGTGAGTTTAATTTTTTTAGATTTCGTTTTAACCATGGTATTTAGAATGTCAATACTTAGTTTTTTAACATTTTAAACTGAGAAATTAATTATCAACTAACAAAATGCAAGCATTTAATTGTAGAAAAATTCATCAACTTTTATTTAAAACAAAAAAGGTCTCAATATATTTTTAGATTATTTTTAATAAAACGAAATTTGTGCAAAAACCTTAACTAAATATTAGCAGGCTTCAATTATTATATCATTTTTTCAAGGGTAAATAAATCTTGTTTTTGAAAAATCAAACTTTTTTTTTCACATGTTATTTGTTGCACTTTTGTAAATGATTTTTTTTCTTTTCTTTTTAAGCAAATTGTATTTTTTTTTATTTATTTATTTCAAGAAAACACCTTATGGATGATGGTAGTAAAAGAAAATATTTAAAAAAAAAACTAAATTTAAAATTAAAATTAACAAAATTGAATTTCTAGATAACCGATACTGTTTTATATTATTCTACTATTCCATCTTTTTTATTTTTTTAATTTTTTTCTTGTATTTCAAAAAGCAAATTGTATTATCAATAAAATTTTTTTAGTCAAAAACAGCTACCATTGCGATACAAAAGCTAGTCTCTCATTCCGCAGGTATCCTGCCGTAGTCTATTATTATTATTATTATTAATATTATTATTAGTTATTAATTTTTATCCATTTAAATGATGCGATATATTAAAACAGTTTTAAATAAAGTAGAAAAATAAAAAAATATTTCAGTAAATTCAAATTTTGTTTAATTGTCTTCTAATAAAAAAAATATTTAACACTTAAAACCAGAAGAGTTTTTTTTGGTGAGGCTAATGTTAGACCTTTTGTTTGTTTTTAGTTAAATAAATTTTATCATTTTTGAAAATTTTTCTTTCAAAAAAAAAATCTAAAATTAATTAATTTTTGTTGCAAAATATGCTTGTTTTTATGGAATAAACAGTAAAGAAATTATAGCATTAAATTTATTTTTTTTTTCTAAATTCCCATGTGTTTTAAATGAAGAATTTAGAACATTAAAAAAAGACAAAAATTTTGGTTCAATCAAGAAATTTAATTTAGATCTTAGATTGTTTTATTAGTATAAGAATATAAAAATTAAGTATTTCAGATGCTACTTGGCTTTTAAAAATAAGGATCTTGAGGGAATATATTCGCAAAGGAATACGCAAATTATTATTTTAAAATTTCAAATTTTCACAATTTTTTATTTTTGAAAAGATTATTTTAATTTATATATATTTTTATTAGATATTTAGTTAGTGAAATTTCTAATACCTGCTTTAATAGTTTTATTTAAAGTTTCTAAGATTTTGTGCTAACCAATTATGATGTAATAGTTGTTTTCATGTCATTTGTATGAAAATGAAATTAGTTTTGAACGTCACTTGACATTCAATTATTTCTAGATGAGAAAAGAGAATTTTTTTTTTTATTTTGTTTTTTTGCTAACTACCAACATGAAGAATGTATGCTAGAATTTAAAAATTTGGCATATTTTTTAAACAATAAACGAAAAAAAAATGTTTACAGAATTCAAAAATATTTATAAAATTAATGATTTTTTCTACTTTGGCTTTTTTTTGCTTACTTGTTTAACTAATAAATAAAAAGTTTAGTAGTCATTTTGTTTAAAATAATATATATATATATATAAATATATATTCAGCAATTAAATTTGCATAAAAACTCAATAATCGCATTTTTCAAAACTCTAATTTGAAAGGGTTATTTAATATCCGATTTTCTATTAGCATAAAAATCAAACAGCATTATTAATTTTCCCATGGGATTTAATTTCACTTCACATTTTAGATCAAATCGAATCGAAAATATTTTAATCTATTTTGAAGCAGTTTGCTGGCAACAAAATTTAGATAATATGAAGCTTAATTGTTAAAGAATTTGGATGTTAATTGGAAAAATTTTACACATTTTTCACATATGTTTTTTGTTTTTGTTTAAAATATTTACTCTGTATTAAATTAGGATTGTTGCGCAAATTCAAACACAATTTAGTGTAACTATAAAAATGGGTAATTAAAACCTAACTATACTTTTCTTTTAAATTGGAAATTTTAGTTATCTATTGTTTTGTCATGTTTAGTGGTCTTGTCAAAAATACAATAAAGAATCTCCTGATTTGGTCTTTAAGTCATATGGAAATTAAATATCAACTCAATTGATGAAATTAAAGACCGCTGTAACACAAGGTTTAACTTAATTAAAATTTTGTCTGAGAAAAAATGGAGTCTAAGTTTTAGCACACTAGGGAACGTTTATAAGTCTCTAGTTGGGTCTAATATTGGCTATTCCTTTTCTTTTTTAAACTCATAATCAGAAATTGATATTAAAAAAATACAGGTTATTTAAAACTCTGCAGTTAGGGCTATTTTAAACTATAATTTGACACTTCCTCCATCTTTTAACATCAAGAGGTTATTTATTTATTTTATTTAATTATTTCAGTTATCGCCTAAAAGGTGATGTAAAAAAAATATTTGAATAAAGAATGTAGTGCATAAGACAAAGTTTAAGTGTTAATAATTTGATAAATAATTAAACTACTAGTCTCAAATCGACTTTTTAAATTAAAAAGAGATAAATGGCTGGACTTGGAAATTCTCCTTTATTGTTTGTCAAACTTGTTGAAGAGTATTCGAATCAAGATATTTTTATTTTGAATACCCGACTCTACTGTCTAATTGCTGCCTTACTATTTCTTTTTTTTCTACTCAATCAGACAAACATATGTAATGTATCTTAAAACTCTCAATTTCATAATATCTATTTTTAATAATTTTTGTAAGATTATATTTACAATATTTGACTTTATTTTTATGTTTTAATCTGAAGTAGTATTAGCTCGGTACAGTAAGTAAATAAATAAATCTAGTTTGATAGTTCTAAAATTTAAAATTTTGAATAGTTATAATAATTGGAATATTTAGTCTGCTTTAAATAATTTATAATTGACTGATTTCAATTCAAAAACAACAAAGCAAAGATAAACAAAGCCAAAAGCTCAATTTTTAGACTAATATGTTCTATGAGTAGAATTTTTTCTAATTAATTTTCCAAGCCTAGATATAATTTACAGGGATAATTTATTGATAAAATAAAGTGTGTTCTTAAAAGATCATGGGCTTAGATCCATTTAATAATATAATTAGAAAATAATTTACACAATTTATAATTATTATTTTTTTTTGCTTTAGATTTACTTTGGACTTGAGGGGAAAAGAAAAAACTTGAACAATTATAAAGCTAATTTATTCTAAAATAAAAAAAAAAGAGCCTAGAAATTTTAATTGTTATTTTGTGACGTCATTAAGTAAAGTAAGGAAAAAGCAATTTTTGCTAGCAATTTTCTAATAGAAAAAATTGCTTGTCTAATTTTTGATTAAATATTTCTTTTTGCGTAAAATCGGTAAAATTTATGAGACAAATTCTTGATAGTAATAAAATAATTTTTACCATTTTTATCTTATTAAATGTTTTTTAAAGCGCACTTTTTAGACGATCTACAACAAAATAGTGTTAGATGGAATTCTGTCTAGCTGTGAAGATAAAATCGCGCTAAAAAGCTTAACAAGCTTAGACGAAACCAAAAGTAACTAAGATAAGATAAGCGATTAAAATTTTTACTTAGAAAAAAAAACATTTAAACAAATTAAAGATAAAAAATCTAGGTCTTTATATCTGACCAGCTGGAGAACATCTCCAATAAAGAGCAAATATTTAGAGCTAATTGTTGGCCTAGAAAATATTCGAAGTTCTTATCTATTTGCACGATCAAACAAACAATTGTTGATCGGATCATGTGCCAAAGCCTTTTAAGCTCACGTTTTCCAATATCAAATTTATTTAAATGTTAACCTAAGGCTCAGAGTGATTGTGTGTCATCGAAAACCTTTCAAAAACAGAACTTTTATTTTTTATTTTAAATTTTTGACTGTATTTGATAAGTAAAAAAATAGCTCTAGGTTAAATTTTGAATATCATTAGAAGGTGGAAAAACAAATAGGTAAATTTACTTTTAAATAAAAAAAAAAATAAAAAATTTTTTTTTTTATCTTTTAGTAATTTATTTGATTAGTATTTTTCAGACAATTTTTGAAGGATTTAATATTTTACATTATTGTCTTAAATCTGTTTAAAATTTATGATTTTATTTTCTTAAATAAAATAAAATTACTTGCTGTAAAACTAGAACTCAAATAACTTAATGCTTTACTTAATCAAAGAGTTGAAAATTAGATAAGAAAAGTAAACGTTTATTTTCATAGATATTTAGCTTAGAAAAAGATGTATTTTATTTTTGCTTTCTAATAATCAAAAAGTTGTTCAAAACAAATAAGAAATTCAAATAAAATTTAAGAGGTTTAAAGCGCTTCTTATTCTCTTTTTAACAAGCAGACATATTGATTTTTTTTTTGAATATTAAGAATTGTGTATCAAAAAAATGTATTAATTTTTTTTTGAATAGTCAAATCTGATTAATAAAGTCTAATTGAGTAAATTTCATGAAAGACATTAAAGCACAATGAAAGCTTCATGACAAATCGAGTGGTAAACGCATGGAACAAATTACTAATTGAAGGTGTAAATCCAAAATCTTGAAAAGTATTTAAAAACAAATTATATTTTTATTTGAAACAAAAATAAATATTTTTTTCTTATTAACATAAGTGTATTATTATGAGGATTGTATGAAATCAGACAGCTATAGCCCTGTTCCGCAGTTAGTCTGTTGGTACTATTTTATTGCTAAAAAATGAATGTGTTTCGAGGAAGCAAAAAATTTTGAATTGAGTGAATTTTAAAAATTTAAATTGTTTACTAAACATAGAATATAATATTCTTATCGGAAATATTTTTTTATTAATCAAAAATTTTTTTTTAATTTAATAAACTAAGATTAGCTTAGTCTATAAGATCTGATCGATAGTTTTAAATTATGTAAAAGAAGAATTTTTTCTAATTAAAAATGAAAAGTGTCGAGCAACTATTTTATTCTCAAGAGATGGTTTAGATTTTTGATTACAACTTTCAGGTGTTAACTTTTCTAAATCGACAATTGTTTAAAGTCAAGTTAGATTAATTTAAAAAAAATAGAGAGCTTCACCATAAATATTATTCAAAAGAGCTAGTTCAATATTTTCAATTCTAAAAGAAATAATTAATAAAGCCTAGAGTGCGCATGTTTGACAGTGCAGCTATTAAAGTACATTTAAAAAAATATGCTTATAAATATTTCAAAAAATTTACACTATGCACTCTAAAAAAAAAGCTTTGTATTTTTAAACTTTTGTTTGTAGACAACAAATTGTTGGTTTATATTAGTAAAAATTCTATACTAAATTTAAACAGTTAATTTAATTAAAGCTTTAAAAATATTATAATGATGTAGTTAAGCTAATTTTTTTTTTAAGTTAAAGTCTAAAAACCGTGTACAATTAGAAACTGGTTATTTTCTGATGAGATAAAAAACGGATTAGAGTTATTTTAATCATCATTCAATTTGCATAAAAAAATTGAATATAAAAAAGTCTAAATATATTAATATTAGACGAAGTGTATCAGCTTCAGCAAAATTCATAACTCATACAAAATTCGTAGGTTTTTGAAATCAGTTAAATCATTGATTTTGAATGATTTAACGGATTAATGTTATTTTCTAACTTATTTCAAGTGCAAGGGTGTCTAAATCTATATAATGTTATTAACATGCAAATTCAAAAAGAAAGAACAATTCCTCTATGTTAAAAATAGAGAAATTTGAGACAAGGTGATGGCAAGATTTTGTCTTAACTTTTAATTTTAGGAAAAATTTTTAATCTAATTTTTATACAAATTTAGAATAAAAAAAAATTTGGTTAAAAGTGTAATATCAGTTAAAATTTACCATTTTTTTATATCTAAATTCAATTTTATCTCAACTGAAAGTTGAACAATTCAAAATTATTTAGATAGATAAAACGGTGAGCAATGTTATTCAAAAAAATTTAAAGTAATTTTTGATCTTTTTGAGAACATAAAGAAATAGAAAGTGAAAAAAAATTTTTACTTTTTTGCATGATTTTTTTTATAACAGAAATTTTCAAGTTAAATTTATTTGAGGTTAAGAAAAAATCAACAATTTAAACAGACTATTATTTTGTCGTGTCAAAAGTCCGTTTGGCGAGCATTACTCAAACTGGTTATATAAGCATAAATTATGCTAAGAAAATTCTGGTCCGGCGCGAATACAGACACGGATCTAGAATAAAACAAAATACACATAAATTAGCATAATTGTATGCTTTGATCGCTTCTCTACTTAACATTTTAATAGTTAATAACAATAATTATTAAAAAAAAAAAGAGAAATACTCATAGAGGAGTTGTTTGTTATGAATATTTTTGGTTTATTTTAGATTAAATGATTTAATATTTGGGACTAGTCAGACAAAAAACAGATAAAAAAGCCGCTGGGCGACAATGCTCCACAATACTTGAACGAATAGTCCCTATTTTTGTCCATTTTAAATGAATCAATTAAACGAATTACAATCAATTAATAACAATTATTTGACTTGTCTAAATTTAAACTACAATCTGCCAAGCATAGCTATAATGTCCAATCCAAACTCGGATGATCAGCCGCAAATTGTGCTTCCCGCTACCTCGGCCCCTTGTACACAGCTCAACGATGCCAATAAAGCCTTTGACGATGTTGTTTTCGACATTCTCAAAGTAGATCCAGACGAAATTGCTGTATGTTTTATTTTTAATCTTTTTTTCCATCAATTACAAAGACTGATGGGTCAATTTTTTCTTCCAGGGACAATTGACGCTCATAGATCTGCCATTGTTCAAGGCTATTGAGCCAGACGAGCTCATATCGTGCAAATGGATGTCAAGAGAAAAACTTATCAAAGCGCCTAACATTGTTCAATTCACCAGACGCTTTAATCAGGTACGAATACCTTTTTTTTTCTTTAATTTACGACCACTAACTCATATTTATTATTGTTTGTCAAAATTTTTTCAAAATTTAAAAATTTTATCTTTTCTCAAAATATCAGAATTTTATATTTTTTGTTGGATAAGAATTTAGTTAGATAATTTTTTGTTTTAGGTCAAATGATGTTAATCGAATTAGTATTTTTTTAAATTTAAATTATTTTAAGAGATTAGAAACAACTAGCAGTTAAAAGCAGCTATATCAGATTTTTGATCTCATCTTTAGCTATGACCTTTATTTAAAAGATTAGATTTATTGTTTATTTAGAACATATGTTGTAATTGCCAAGTATTTCGAAGTTATTTCAACTAAAAAAGTTTTGGTATTCGAAACCTTTAGAAAATAACCTATTTTTTTCAATCTTGGCAAATGCGTGTCCTTTGACCAAATACAATTATTTCTAGTTTTATTTCTCTCTTTTTCGCAAAAAAAATTTATTAATTTTTGTTTACTTAGTTTTTTCAATAAACATAAATGACACAATTGCTGACACATAACTTGGTTTACATTACTATGTCAGTGAATTTATTTTATTTTAAATGATTAAATGAAGAAAAAGAAAGTGAAGCTTTGGTTCTCAGAACGCCAATTTAAATAATTAGACCCTGATATTTTGACACTAGAAAAAACTAGGTTTTTTTTTTAAAACCACTTTTAAAAAAATTAAAACTTGAATATTTTCTAATAGAAATAAAATTATTTTTATCTTGTTCTTAAATCTTAAAAAAAAATTAGTTTAAAGAAAAAATATCAAATTTTTATAAACAGCTGGACTTTCAAATGTTAATCATGTTGTTTATTCAAAATTTCAAAATTAATCTCTGATTCTACGAATTTAAAAATAATCAAAATTAAAATACTTAAATCATCAAAGATTTCTTTTAATACATTTATTGCAATAATTATTTGTAGAAATTAAAAAAAAAATTTAATTCATATTTATCTATTGACAGATTATCTATTCCATTTAAATAATAGATAATTTAATTGTATATAACAATAACATGGCAACAAAAGGCAAAGATTATTTCATTTTGAGCAAACCATGTTGTTTGACCTCAACCAAGCACCACAGTATAATTCAAAATTAATTTTATCTTATATATCTATTTGTTAAGCATTTAAAAATTATTTTGGATTAAAATAAAAAGTGCTGAAGAATACCATTTAGCTAAGTGTCATTAACAGTAGAAGCACTAGATTTGTAAATCCTTGTATCTTGTGAATAAAATTTGAAAAAAAAATGAATATTTTTTAAGATATTTATATTTATATTTTAAATAAAAAGCATAAAAAAATGCTTAGTCTTTCTAGTGTGTAAAGAGATTGAAATTATTATGTTCAAATTAGTTTTTATTATGAAAAATCTATGTTAAAATGGCAACAAAATTTGAATTAATGTTAAATAAATTGGCAAATTAAAGGCTTTAATCAATTTAAGACGATCATTCGCATTTATTATTATTTTTATTATTAAAAATATAGTTTTGGCTATAAACCCTAGCAGTTTGGAACGGAACTTAGTTCTCCTTTTCAGCCAAATTTTTTTTACGCACTAAAAAAATTTAAAAATCAGCCCGTATAGCCGAGCGGTTTGTGTGTTGGTCATGCAAGCAGAGGGTGGAGGGTTCAAAACCCACTGAGGGTGGAAAAATCTTCAAATGTCTCTGCAATACGGGGTGTATGTTTAAACCCCTTTCATCAAAAAATGGGGGACCGGTTTCGACTGGGTAAAATTCGGAGCTGTTGCTCAAAAAGGTACTTAAAAAGGAGATGAGCTCCTCCCCATTATCCACTAGGATAGTATGGGTTAAAAAAAAAGCCGAAAAATAGTGATATAAAAATAAATAAAAATGTTAATATTATATATCTCATAAATTGTCAATAAAGATAGATTTTTCATCATTTTATGAGTAAAAAATTTATGACAGAAGCATATTTTTATTAAGTAAATATTCAATTGTAAACTCAATTTTTAATTTCTGAAAAATTGTGCAAAAATTAATTGTTTAAATAAAATTTTTTTCAATATGATCATTGAATTTTGATAAAAATTTCAATAGATCGATGGACAATGTTTTAAATAAACAAATAAAAAAATTCAAATCTTTTCGGTTTTTCCACTATTGAAGCTATTAGTCTTCCATTCTTTAAAAATTTTCTTTTTTATGCTTTTTTCCTGGTGATTACATTTTTTTCCTCAAGCTAATCAAAACATTTGGAATAAAATTTTTTCTCAATTTTATCATCAAAAATGAAAAACATCAGTTTTTGTATCTCTAAAATCAAAATAAAAAAATTGTTCAAAATTTTAAATTTTAATAAACTATTTCAATTTTACGAGCGCAAAATATGAAATTATTGAGGACTAGAAACTTGGATTTGCTAAATAATCAATTATTTAAAAAGTTTGTGATAGATAGAATTTATATTAACAAAGACCTTTTTTGTTAGAATGACATATACTGCATAAACATTCATTATGAAATACTAAAATTCATTGATGGTGACTATCGGACCCTTTTATTTTTGAAGATGATTTTCTGGCCTTTTTAAGTCTCTTTCGAATGTGTTGTTGAAATTTTTTTAAACAAAAATTTTTTTAAAAAATCAAAAAATACTAAATATCTAAATTTTTTTATTAAAAAAAAAATCTGATAAAATTTTAAATTTGGTCATCGGTTGCCATGGAAACAAGGATCGAGTTGAAAAAAAATTTTTAAATAACTTTTTTTTATTTAAAAGACAACATTTTGGTGCCAAAAAGAAATTCTAAATTGCAAACGAATCGAAAAACGGGCCAAAATGCTGACCCATTTCGTCAAAATATGCAAACGTCTTAACGAGCTGCACTCGTTTAACTCACTAATGGCCATAATAGTAGCGTTGAAGTCGGCGCCAATCTATCGTCTCAAAAAGACCTGGTCGCACATTGCCAAACGGGATCAGGCGACATTCGAGCGTCTCGCCGACCTCATGTTCGACACCAGCGACAACAAGCGCAAAATACGCGACATGCACATGAACTGCAAGCTGCCGTGCATACCTTTCCTAGGCCTGTTTCTGACCGATCTTATCCACATAGACATAGCCCATCCGCACAACTCGTTCGACAATCCGCAACGACGTAATCAAATGAACAACATATGCCGCCTAATCAGCGAGTACCAGCAGTCCAACTACCAGGACTTGACCTCGTCTACTTGTCTATGTGACCTTGACCCAAGCAATTCGGACACGTGTCTGACGCCCAACTGCCAGTGCGCTCTGCACCACGGCAAAGCCTACGCCGCCGGCCTAATCAACTCGGACGGCACTATCTACATTAGCGAAATAAAATACGTTCAAAATTATCTAAACTCGTTTTTGTACATAGAAGAATTGCAAAAGTTCAAAGAAGACGAAAATTATCGGGACTCGCTCGAGCTCGAGCCCGAGCCGGACTCGACCACTAGTGCCGAAAAGACGAGTCCGATTTCTACCTCATCGCCGTCTAAGCCCTCGTCGTTCGACATTAAACCAGTGATAAATGTAAATAAGCTTCTAAACCCATTAGACGACAGTCTAGTAGCTCAAAACGATAATTTTATTCTCGAACTGAACGATTTGACCAAAGAAGATCAAAAAAAAATACTCAACAACGTTAAATTGACCGATCCGCCAAGCAATTTGCTCAAAGAGCTGCTTAAGCACCGTCATCAGTCGAGTCTAAGCTCAAAGCCGAGCCTAAGACACAAGTTTAGCTGCTATTCTAGTTCTACTGCCGATTTGGACGAGGACGACGACGAGTCAGGTGCCGAGCCGAGCTTCGACGACTCGTACATAAACGAGCTGACGCCGGTCAAGAATAGCGAGCGCAGTGGACGAAATTTGTCGTCCGAATTGGCGCTCGATCAGCTTGATTCAAGCGAGACTAGCTCAATACAGTGCACAATAGCCACTGGTCAGATAATTATATTCGAATCGCCCATTAAACGAAAGTGTATAATTAAAAATTTTCGCAAGCCAAGATTTAGTCAATGGAAGTCCTACTGGTTGCAGCTGGTCGGTGGTAATTTGTTGATTTACTATCCGGCCAAGAGCAGCTTGATGTTTAGCAAGGAGGGCAGACGGACTAGTGTGCTGTCCGCCGACGAGCTGAGCAAAGCCGAACAGCTCAAAAATCAGGTACAAAATAGAAAAATATTCTATCAGAAAAATCCGTGCAAAATGCATCCGATTGCCAGTTGGATGGTGGTCAATTTGTTCGAGGACAAACAACAAGTGGAGGACAAGTACGACATTCAGTTGAACGACTTGAACAATGGCAATATGTACAAGTACCGGTTGGAGAGCCTTGATTTGGCAAAAGAGTGGTTTGAACAGTTCAAAATGGCCAGCACTTATCACGAAAGACAAAAGCCTGATAATCTAATTCGGTTCGACTAGGCTAGTTCGCTCTAGTCTCATCCTTATCTAAAATAGTCTTCTTCTTTATTTTTTTTTTCTCTGTGTGTGTGAGTGTGTGTGTGTGTGTGTTCAAATTCTACTTT
The DNA here is from genome assembly GCA_016987375.1 of Brachionus koreanus. Lineage (NCBI taxonomy): Eukaryota > Metazoa > Rotifera > Eurotatoria > Ploima > Brachionidae > Brachionus > Brachionus koreanus. Next base: position 959,183 of record PJRA01000401.1, read on the forward strand.
ACAAAAAAATATATATTTATTATATAAATATATATATTTTTTATTATATGGAATAATTTTTATTTAATATATTTCATTTACTTCGGTTTAAAAAAAAAATTATAATTTGATTTTAATCTTTAAAAATGAGAATAAATATGAACCTTTGAGTTTTATTTGAATTAGTCTCGATTTATTCCTTTTGACCAATTGTTTGTTATGATGGTATTTGATCAAATAGATCTCTAATTTTACTCTAATCAACTAAAAAAATAAAAAAATTGAAATTTAAAAATTTTTGTTTTTGATTTGTTTTTTTTTTTAATTTTTTGTTCAAGTGCAGTTTTTTTTGTTAATGTTATAGTTTTTTGACAAAATTGTTGTTTAACATTTCGAAAAATAATTTTCAACAATCTTTTTCCTCTAGATCTAATGGTACAATTTAATTTTTTTTTTTTTGTTTTATTTTTAACCCTATTCTATCCTAGTATTTTCCACCCTTAGTGGGTTTTGAACCCTCCACCCTCTGTTTGCATGACTAACACACAAACCACTCGGGTATACGGGCTCATAATTTAATTTGCATTGGATATATTTGATTTCTAATAAAGGATTTGTGACATTTAATGCTATGTTGAGTGATCAAATTTTTTTAAATTTGAATTATTTTGATTTCTATGTAATTTTTGAACTTTAAGTCATATTATTTATTAAAATAAACAGGTTTAAATACTCTTCAAAATGATATGTCTAACTATCTGTTTATTTAATTGTAAAAAAATTTAAATTGAATGAAAAATTTAAATCAAAACTTTGAAATTTTGGTAATGCTACATCATTTTTTGAAAAAAGCCTATCACAAAACAGCAGTCACCTGTGAAATATGCTGTTGAGAGCATTCCTAAGCTTCAATATTAGCAAAGATGTTGTATTTGAGACTTATATAACATATATATAACATATATGTTTGTCTGATTTTGACACAAGCTAAAACCTCATCTTTTATAAAAAAGGAAACTTTACATCAATATTTTATCTTAGAAATGTATAAAATTTTACATTCAAATAAAATTCATCAGTATTTAAGCGATGAAAAGGGAGAAAAAATTTTCCTTTTTGAATTATTTAAACTAAGTGGATATCTTGATACAACTATAAACATAATTTATAATGTAAATTATAAAATTTATAAAAAAAATAAGTATTGAAATATAATTGTGTATTTAAAATGTTTGGATAAAGTTTGGCACAAAGGTCTTTTATACAAATTAGATCAGCTTAAGATTCCAAACTACCGTGGAAAATGGATTGCTATAGAAGTTTTGGATATTAACCAAACGTTTTCAATTCTAAAATACGAAATCAAATCTCTAATTTTTTAACTAACAATTCAAAAATATTTTTAGACTTCTAACTTTTAGATTAGTTTTAAAATTTAAACTTTGTTCAAAAATTTTAATGATTGAGAATAAATTAACTTAAAATTTTAGATGATTGTCAATTGTTTGAAATAATAGAGTCTATTATTTTAAATTTTTATTAATTTTTTATTTTTTATTAATTATATTAATTTAAATAAATCAAGCGAATTTAAATAAAAAAAAAAATTAGAATATGGTAGCTTTTTTTTTTAAATATTGCATATTGATTTTTTTTAAAGGAAAGACTTGAATTAGAAAAAGATCGATTTTGTAGCAAAATTGCGAGAGAAATTGATGAGTTCATTCATGGTAAAATATTTTCTTCTTCTATAAAATAAAATTTGATTATTTTTTTCAGTTTCAAGTGGTTTGTGTCATTTATCTACAATTTGGGCTAAACAAATTACAGGTTTCTAAAATTTTAAAATTTTTGAATTTTTAATATTCGCTAATTTAAAAAAATTAATTTAGATCTTTCAATAGATGAAGAAAGTAAAATGACAAGTTTTTTTGGAAAAAGATTTTGTTGCATTTTTTAAAATATTTTTATTTAAATAAAACAAAAAAATTGTAGTTTTTTTAATTTTTATTACTCAATTTTTAAGATAATTTGAAATCATTAAAAAATGGAAGTTTAAATTTGCTTTTTGCTTCACTTTGTTCATGAGGGTTCTTAATCCTGTTTAAAAATTCACACTTTTCTAAAAAAAATAAAATTTATTTTATAAAATTGTATTGATATATTCTTACCCTGTAATTTTAACACATCATCATCCTCTAAACAATCTCCGAAACGTTTTACTTAATGGATAGTCATTTAATTAATTGAAAATTAGAAATTATTTATATTAATAGCAAAGTGAATTTTATGATTAACTGGAAACAATAGTTTTGCTACCTTTTAAGCTTCAAATTTGAAAACATGTTCACTTTACTTTTTTTTAAAATTTCAAAATTTTTATCTTACACAATTTTTTCATGTGAAATTTCTGTTATTTGAATTGATTCTTCAAAATCTTAAATTGAAAATTTTTAAAATTCTAAAAACCTTTTTTTTATTCTCAAAATAGACTGGGACTAAACAAAGAGATGTTTACCTTCTTTTAATATGGCCAAATAGAACAATATTTCGTCTATTTTATTTTCAACTAAATTATTCATTTTGAAAAAATAAAGAAATTGTAACAAGTTTATTTTATTTTTGTCTATTTATTGTGAAGAGAAGATCAACTTTTAAATTTATTAATTTGACAGTAAAAAGTTTGTTTAAATTTTATTTGTAAAATTAGAATAAAGTAATTGTTTGTTTGAATAAATTAATAATTGAAAATTTTTTTTTATAAATTAAATAAAAAAGACTAATTTTAATAATTAATGGCGCAAATTCAAATACAATTTGAACAATGACGGCTCTCTGTGTGTTAGTGCTTTGGCGAGAAAATTGACCGAAGATTACATAAAATCATAAACTTTTGGCATTTACCAAAGAGAAAATTTAGCAAAAATTGTCTGAAACATGACTAAAAACAAAATGACATTTTAGTTTATATTTTGAAGAATAATTATTTATCTTTTTTTTATTAAAATTTATAATTCCTGTGTTAAATAAAATCGACTTTGAAACAGTTGATTTAACAAGACTCCATGCGCCGAATTAGTTCTTTTTCATTTTTAGTTTTCTAACTTCTTTCATGAACAACAAAACAAAGTCTTCTTCTAGTCTGGTATTTAGTAAAGTCGCATATCTATTGGTATTTGCTAAATTGGCCAAAGAAAAGTAGGTCTAATCACTGGGATACTTTTTAATGAATGATAAAAATTCACCATGCTTCCGATAGTGAAAATTAATTCAAGCTAATTTTTTGTTATTTTCAACCCAAACAAAAATCGGTTTACTATTAACAAATACTTTTTAAACCCTATGAAAAAATTTTTATGCATTCATTTGGAAATTAAATGGATGTTGAGATTTCCTTTCGGATAAAAAAAATGATCTTGATTTTCTAAAAATTATAATCGAAACTAACAAATAACTAAAGAAATTTTAATGTTTGATTTAATTAGAATTTATTAAAAATTAAATTTTTAATTTTATTTCTCTATTTTTTTTTTTAAACAAAAACCTAATAACAACGAGAACTTAGAAAAAAAATTTCTGACTTCCACTTGCTCATAATTTAATTGAATTTTTAATATATCATTTGATTGAATCCAAGAAAATAAATAATTCAGTTTAACAACAACGAACTTTTTTTAATTTCTTATTCTAATTATTCGCTTATACTTTGGTTCAAGTTTTTAAAGTCATTAAATTCACTTATTTAAATAAACTTTTCAAGCTATAAGAAAAATGTCTAATAAACTAAGTGTATGTTTGATAACAATGATTGTAGATTTTACAGTTTTTGTTCTTCTAATACTAGGTAAAGTTATACTGATAATTTTTGTTTTTTACCTTTATTAAAGGCTTCATCATGACTATCTTTTACAAAAATCAAATTGAATTGAGGACAAAATGTGATATCATCAACAATTTTTCTTCATTTGAATTGATTTCTTCTACAACTGTAATTACTGAAATAACAACATACAAAGATTCAACAATTGGTCTAACTGAAACTCTACCATTTACTGAAAAAACAACATACAAAGATTCAACAATTGGTCTAACTGAAACTCTACCATTTACTGAAAAAACAACATACAAAGATTCAACAATTGGTCTAACTGAATCTCTACCATTTACTGAAAAAACAACATACAAAGATTCAACAATTGGTCTAACTCAAATCATGGTTACAACTTTGATAATTGCTAATTCTATCAGTTCACGTTTTTCATTCTGCAATGGACCGGCAGATTGTAAAGCAGATCCCTCTGATAAATGCTGCAGTAACTTTTGTTTATCTAAAACATATCTGAATGGTAATAACTGTCCCGATACTTTGCCTACCTAAATCAAACAAAGAACATGAATCTAGAATTAAACAAAAATTTTTTATTTAGATTTTTATTTAATTATTTAAATAACTTTAAAGATCATTTAAAATTAAAATTAAAATTTAAAATTAAAACAATTTTTTTATTTACTTGATAAATTTAAGTTAATTATCAAATAAGTTATATGGGCGCAAATTTTTTTAAGCGCATATACTAAACTTATAAAGAAACATGATTTTTTTAACAAACACAATTTTAACACACTCAAATGTGCGCTAACGGGATAAAATATATTTAAAAAACCATATTTAGTATTTATATATAATATATTTAGTTATCAAATTTAATGACTAAGAAACATTTAGTTTGTTTGACATTTTTCTTTTGGCTTGAAAAGTTTATTCATATAAGTAAATTTAATGACTATAAAAAACGAACAAAATAATTAGAATAAGAAGTTGAAAAAAAATTCGATGTTCTTTAACTGAAAAATTTATTTTCGAGATTAGCTTTAGCTAATTAAGCGCACATTTAAAACACATGTAAACTCATTAAAAAAAATATGTGTTTTAATAGTTATTAAAATATAATAAAATAAACAAAATAGTTAAATAAAAAGTTTTTTAATAATAATTTATTAATTAATCGCTTATTAAGGATTTTTTTGCTTATTTTGAGCTCCCTTTTTAGGTTTGAATTTAAACGAATTTAAACCAAATAAATTTCCTAATAATATCATTTCTAAAATATTTGCAGTTACACATTTTATCTGTGATAGTAATTAAAAATTCTTTATTATCAGAAAACTTAAGTTAGAAACACTTTTTCCACATTTTTTAGAGTATTTTACTCGAGCTAATTTAGCTTTGGAACCCTGGACAAATTTGATACGAAAAGTTTACAATTCTTGATTGAATAATGTCTTTTTAGATTTTTTTTCAAATTTTCACATAGTTCTAGTACATATGCGTTGAAATTATTTCAAAAATGTTTTTGGTGCGTAGTTCAGTAAATGTCTGCTTAACAAAAAAGAATTTTGTGACGAAGTTTTTTGAATGTACATTGAATTTTTTTTTGTGCGGTGCTTAAGAACATTAATGAACCAAAAAAAAAATTTTATCACAAATTAATTTAATAAATTTTTTGAGGACTCTAAATAATTTGACTCCACAAATTTATTAATAACAACAATAAATATAGATAAAACACGATACAATTTATTTTTTTATCTTTTTATTTATTAAAAACAAACAAATTTTTAATTTTCACAATTAATTACGAAAAAATAACAAAAACTTATTAAAAAAAACAATTGATTTATTTTTCTCACCTCAATTTTAACCCCCAAAAAATAAAAATTACTTTTTTGATTTTTTTATACAACCTTTTGGGCAATAAAATCCATTGATTTGAGTGATTGTCTTCTGATAAAAAGAGTTTTCCTTCATTTTCACCAGTAAGTTCAATCATCAACGCAGCCCGAGAACCAATTTTCGAAAAACGACAACCCCACAACCACATTTTGCATGATTTGAATTCCCAAAAGTTACCATTAAACTCGCCTTTTTCAATTTTGAGCTTGATTTCATTTAAGTTGTCAAATGAGATCGGGAGTTGGTATATTATATTTTTTCCTTTTTTTCTATTTCCATTACTATACTTAAAAAATTTATTAACATTTAATAATTATATCTGAAATATACTAAATTTATGGTTGTTTTCTATAAATTTGTGGAGATTTATACTAAATTTATGGAGTCAAATACTAACAGCCTTTTTGAGTAAAAAATTTATTGCAAAAGTATTTTTTCTTAGTACAAATTCATTGTTGAGCTCAATTTTTCATGTCTGCAAATTGTCTGCAATCTTGATAAAAAAAATTTGAATAACAGTTTTAGAAAATTTATTAAATAAAGCTTGATAAATAAGAAATAAATATTTTTAGACTAAATTAAGTGATTTTATACAAAATTTTAGTCTGAAAATAAATAAAAATGGAATCAATATTTGGAACTTTTGAATCTAATGGATCGTTTGAGACAGACTGGAGTTAGTGGAACAATCAAATTTTTTTCACTTGGCTTTACTTCAAATTTGGAATCATTCGGAATCGGATTTGATTTAAACACGTTTTTTCTACGCTCTTCAATTATTTGTCTATTTAATTCGATTTCATTTTTTCTTTTTAGCTCATTTTCAAACATTTCTTTTAATTCCTGCTTTTTTTTCAAAAAGAGATTGAATTTTTGCCGTTTTATGGCTCTAATTTCGGTGTGCAACGGAAAAAGACTATTAGAAGATAAAGCTTGATTTAATTTTGACTTAGCTCGAACTTTTTCCATTGTTCTAATTTACTTTAAAAATTTAAATGTGCATTTAAATGTTAATTTTAAAGATAAATAAATATGGACCTAGAAATTGTTCAACAACATGCCAAGACTGTCCGTCCTAGACTACATATGAAGTTCGGTGTCTTGACTGATAATATTTTTTCAAAATAGGAAGATTCAGCTGCAATCTAAAATAAATTTTGAATAAAAAAAATTTTTAAGAAAAATTTTATTAAATTTTTTATTTCTATTAAAACATTTTTTTGTTTAATAATTAACAAAAAGTTAAAAAAAAAAAGTGATTTAAAAATTAAAAATAAAATCCATTTCATTCGGTTTTTTATTTTAGTCGAGAAAAAAAAAATTCATTTACTAAACACAAAAATAAAATATATTTATTTTTTATTCTTTTATATAATAATTACTTTTTTAAATAATCAACAATTAATTCTCACTTAATTTAACAATAAAATTTAAACAAAATTTACATTTTTTATACATTCAGTTATTCGGTTAAATTAGTCAAAAAAAAAATATGGATAGAAATTTTCTAGATGCATTTTTAAACTGATTTTAAAAAAAAAAAAAACTGTCTTCTTTTGACTTATTTGGCACTTTTAATTGTCTCTTTCAATAGGCCATGCTTGGATTTTTTGGGCTTAAGAAATTTTCTAAATAAATATTTCTCGTTTTTTTCATTTTCGCTTTTCAGATTTTTTATTTTATCTGATCGTTGTTCGGAGTTAATTTCCAAGTCATGAGAATTGGTTATCAACGTTTTATCTATAGAGGATTTAGAATTTTTGGAAAATTTTAAAAAACAAGATCTATTTGAATTATGAGATGAGTTTTTTTTTCTAAATCCAATGCAGCCAGTTGTCTCATTCTCAGAGGACTCGAGCACAGTGTTCATGATCAAATCGGGACTAGGCGAATTGTTAGGACCATAGACATTCAGCTCATCAAAGCATTCAGTCTCAATAAGCTCACTCTGGAATGATGTGGACACACAACCTGTGTTGAACTTGGCATAGAAGAGTTCGTCTTCCTGGCCAATAGTGACTCCTTTTACTGTGGAGAACTGCTCGATGTCAAGCACATCTTTGGCATAAACCGCCTTGGGCTATTAACTTTAATTAAAAAGATGAATAGAAATATTTTAGACAAGGATACAAACATCGGGTGTGAACGGAGGCTCTTCTATGGCCGCTTCGATTCGTTTCCAATTAAATTTAAAACAAGGATGGTCCTTCACTTCCTGGGCTGCTCTCGGGCCACAGCCCAGTCTCATTGCAGGATTTTTTTCCAACAGCTTTGAGCAAAGGTCTCTGACAAGTGGCGAAAATTTGCAAGAGTAAATCTCGTTCGTTTCTTTTACTCGCCTATCGACTTCTTCGCGCTTGACTTTTTCTTTACGACATCGAAAGGGCGACTGACCTTCGATCATCTCAAACACCAAGCATCCGAGGCCCCACCAGTCTGGAGAAAATGAATAATGTTCTCCTTTCAAAACCTCAGGAGCTTAATTTAAAGATTAAATTAAAAAAAATTTTTAGTTTATTTTATTTTATTTACAAAAAAAATAACTTAGTTGTGAAAAAAAAATTTTATTTTATTTATTTTCATTTTAATACTGATAAAAATTAGAAAAATATCAGTTATTTTAGACTTTTTTTTTAAGTTATTTTTCCGAGATTGATTTTTCAGACTTTTCTTAAAAATTATGAAAAAAAATTAAAATTCTTAAAGAGTTTAAAATAATCAGAGGTGTTTGGGAAGTTACATGGGGATCAAATAGGAAAAAAAGGTGATTTTTTATGACTGCCAAAAAAGAAATAAACATATAAGAAGAAAGAAAATTAAAGAGTGGCTCTTTTGACTCTTACTGTGTCAATATAATCATTTTATATTTACTTAAAGAAAAAAAAATTTTATAAAACAAAATACATGAGAATACAATTCATAACAATAACAAATTATAAATTTAAAGTTAACTTGAGTTAAATATTTGAAGAGAATATGTATAAAAAATGTATTTAGCTTTTGATTTTATTCATTGTGTCAATAGTCACTTTGAAAATTAAATTTAAAGACTGTTTCATTTAGCAACCATAAAGATTTTTATCTTATTTTAATCTTTTTACAAAAAATTTACGACAACACTAAACAAATTTGAGAAAAATAGCCAAAATTTTCCAAAAATTCAAGTTGTCTGATGATTTTAAGCTATTGAAAACAGTCAATGTTCTGATCATAATCACATAATATTAATGTATACTATATAAAAAGATGAACTTACTAGATAAAATGTATTAAATTTACTATATAAAAAAATTATTTACTAGATAATAAATTTAACACCTAGATAAATAGACACATTCATAGATAAAAAAATTAAAATGCTAGATAATTTTATTCCGAATTTTTCAACTTTTGGCTAAAAGATGAAAACAAAGGCTGGTTTGAAGGTTTAGCCCCTGGATATCCATCAACAAATAACGGTTTGGAATCGACAAACAGTGATTCTAGCGATGAAGATACGTATGAAGACTACTAGATATACCGGTAAATAAGCAAACAAATATACAAATTAACAATACAACAGAAATCATTTATGAAAACAAAGAGGAAGAAGAAATAAACCACGTTGAATTAAGAATTCCTGCTTGTGTAGAAACAACTCAACC
>PJRA01000401.1:968900-982260 GCA_016987375.1 Brachionus koreanus
TTGAGAAAAATGAAAATAATTTTAGATTTTTACATTTTCATATTTTTTGATGTTTTGTGCAATATTTCAGAAAATTTAACAAAAAAAAAAATTAAAAAAAAACAAAATTTGTTTGATCAAACTAGTTTTTATTCTTTTCCTATTTTAAACGCAGTTAAACCTAATTAACTTGCGAAGGAATGATTTCAAGCTAAAAATATAATGAATACCAGCCATGTATAGTTAACTATAGTAGTAAATAAAAAGGCGGTTTAACTTGCTATTAGAATCACAATTCAATTTAACAATAATAGAGCTTGATTGATTAAGTTTAACTATTCTAAAAAGAGCGTTCAGCTTACCCATGTATCCAACAGTTCCTACTCTTCCTTTTATGAATTCTGACTGAGGAACTTCAACAGCCAGGCCCAAATCTGAGATTCTAATGTGTCCAGCATCATCCAAAAGAATGTTCTCAGGCTTAAGATCTCTATAGACAATTCTGTTCGAATGTAAATGTTCCAGGCCACAAATTATTTCGGCTGTATAAAAAAGAGCTCTTTGCTCAGAAAAGTGTCCCATTATATGATGTATTTGAAATTTAAGATCTCCTCCGTTCATTAGGGTCAAAATTAAACACAACGAGTCTTTGGTCTCGAATGCATACGCCAAACTAACAATAAATCTTGAATTACATTTTTGCAGTATTTTTTTCTCATTCAGAGCCATTTGTTCGCCTTTGCGCTTTTTAATTCTCTTTTTTTCCAATTTTTTACACGCATACATGCGACCAGTAGCTCTTGATTGACACGCGCACACTTCACCAAAGCCTCCTTTTCCCAACACTCGATACATACGAAACGTATTTTTTGTAATAGGCACTCGTTCGAGGTGTTTTATTTGCAAATAGCGATAAAAGTACATGCTATTGTTGATAAATTGTTCAAAAGGTTCTTTATACAATATGCTATTTAGTCTATCAAGAACTTGAGAGAATAAATTTTTGTCCAATTCAATGCTGTCTACTTTGAGGCTTTTGAGTTTTTCTAATTGTTGGCATTCGACCAAGCTGTCTATGTGACATACCGAGTCTTCTTGTAAGAAAATTTCAACTATATTTTTGGCTGCCCGATACAGCTGCTCTTTGTTATCACTTTCAACCAGCTCATATTCTTCTATTCTTTCAACAATTTCGATATATTTATGATATTCTTGTGAGTTTGAACAAAATTGGCGAAATAGTTTTCGACCTATTGGCTGATTGTCGATTATATACTCTTTGGTCAACTCTGTTAAAATAAATTTTTTTTTTTAAACTTTATTTAATTAAATTTTGATAAAAATATTTTAAAATTTCTTCATATTTAATAAAAAAATTCTATAAACAAAATTTTTTAGATAAAATCAAATAATTTTTGAAATTTTATTCTTCAATTAAGAATCTAATATCTTAAAATATTAAAATTAATTATTTTTTTGTTGCAAAAAATGCTTATTTTCACGGAATAATAAGTTAAAAGAAAAGGTCGGAAAAACCTTTCTGGGCTTTTCTGAGTTTCAACAAAGACAGCATCTTCTCAAGCAATAAATGTGCTTATAATTATTAAGAATGGGTGAGATAAAATTTTTTGAAAGAATTTTAGTGAAGACTCTTTATTCTATCAATATTAGGACATTATTATTTTTTTAAGTTTAATCATTTTTAATTTTTTTTTTCAATCATATCTTAAATAAAATATTTTTGGGCTTTGTAAAATTTGGTTAAAAAAAAACTAGTACAGAAGTAAATGCTAAAAAAGTTTAACTTTTTGTCTTGAAAATGTTGACCAGTTCTTTAAATGTAAATTCAGCATAGAACAACATTTAAAGTTAGTCTGCTAATGAAAAAATCTCTGCACGTACACTACAGTCAAATTTTTCCCAAATTTAAGTTATGAAATCAATCCCTACTTTGGGTTGACCAAGGAAGGATATTTATTTTGAAGTGAAGTTAAATATGACCTAACCGTACCAAAAATTTAAAATTTTTATTTTATAAATTTTTTTAGAATTAAACAAACAAAGAGTTATACACATCATTTTGAAGAGCATTTAATTCTGTTTAATTTAATTTTAGCATATTATATTTTTGGCTAATGTTTTAAATAATCTCAGTTAAAACAAAAACAAAACCAACTTATATTATATTTTAAAAGTGATAAGAAATAGTAAAACACAATTTATTTTAATTTGAATTTTATTTAACTGCTTTACACTAATTATTAGCAAATGAATGAGAGAAATTGATAAAAGAATAATCCTTTAGAAAATAGTACCAACATGAAATAAACCACAACCAGGCGCAGTTAATACAACAGAAGTAAATAATTTCATAAGTTATTTGGTATGATGCTTAGTAAGTGAACTAATCCATTAAGTATTGCAATTCAACCAAAATTTATTCAATTAAAACAATCATGAAGGCTTAAAATTTTATCTTATAAAAATAAATTGAATTCTAGTTTTTCTCAGATTTTCTAATATTCCAAAAATCATAGATAAAAAATTTAAGTGGAAAAACTAAACTAGATCTAAATAAAAGTTCGCTATTGAAAAATTTTAGAGCAATTTCAAAAATTAACATCAAGCTAAAACGAATATTTTATTTAACATAAAAAAATAGATTTTTTAAATCGAAAACTTAAAAAATCCACTAATTTTAGATAGTCTTTTTATTTACATTTAATTGCCATGATATTTGATTATTATTTTTTCCATTTTTAAAAAATGAATTTTGAACAAGTATTAAAACGTATTTTTAATACTTCAAAGCTATTTAATAAATCTAACAAAAAAAATTATTCAAAAATATTAATTCTAGCGGATTTTAACCACTATTGAGTAAATTAATTTTTGGAAATAAATACTAAACTGGACATTGTAAATTTTGGCATAAAAAGCAAATATAAGTTTGGTTTAAAAATTTTGCTTTATTGTTTTTTTTTTTTTAATTAAAATAAAATCAAAAAAATTTTGAAAAAAATTTTTAATTTTTTGTCACAAAATTGCAATTATGCTTTAAACAAACATCTCATTAGTTTTTTCTAAGAACTGTTATCCTATTCAAAATTGTTTGTTTAAAATAATAGTTTGAAGAAAAAAGACTGCTCGAATTATGATCATTAAAACAAAAAATAAATGTCAATGAAATTTCTAAAGAAAAAATTGCCTACCTATTTCATTTTTTATGTAAATGCATTCGCTAATCGGTGCCAATCTTAGCATTTGTTTCCATTTTTTGCTTCGACCTTTATTCTTGCTTCCCTCACCTAAACAAATTTAGAAAAAAAATCACAATAAAAAAATTTTAAATCACCAGCTCGGGCTTTTATGTACACAGTATTAGCAACAATGTTTTCTAGTTCCATTCTTCTAAAATATCAATTAAATGACTATCAACAAAATTTCTCTTTGGAGTAATTGTAGCATGCCTTTGAATATTTTTTAAATTCTAAAATAAAAGTTTAAAAATTAACAATTGAATTTATTTTATTTTTATTCGTTTTTTTTTTTGATAATGTTTGATTATGGCTAGAAGAATAGGAAAAAATAAAATAAAATTAAATTTGAAATTTATTTTACCTTTATGTTTATGCTATTTTTGGTTGTGTTAGCAAAATGGGTCCTATACACGAATGATAAATGATGCGGCTTTTTTCATTATTGTTAAAGGTGACTTTATGTTTATTACCAAATTCTAAAATAAATATTATAATTTAGAAAATAAAATAATTTTTTTTCATTCATTTGGTGCCTTTAAATGACAAATCCTATCTCCTTTTTCCTTTTGATTCGATTCATTATTTGAAATACTAAATTATCCTTATTGAGGCTTTAATCAGAATTCATTAGCAAACAAGACCGGATATTAAAACAAAAACGGATGTCAATAAATTACATAATTAAAGAGAACACAACATGAAACGGAGTTCCTAGCTTGAATTAGCTTTTTGTCTGAACGGAAGAATAGAATTAGATTCTAAGTTTATTTTTAAGAAACAATAAAGAAAAGAAGAAAAATCAATCTAGTTAATTGTGTGTCTAGTATTTTTACTAATCTAAATTAAAACAGTGCTTCTATTTGACTAAAAGGTTTGCTCATAAATTCCATGTTTATTGATACATTTAATTATTTAAGCTTAGTAAAAAAATTATTTTTTTTTTAATGAAAAAAAATTAATTTCTTGTTAACTAAAAGTAATAAATGCCAAGAGCAAAGAATCGAGATTTATTTTGTTTTAATGACATTAGGGATTAAGCTAAAGGAATATTTGGTTATGATTGATTATGGCGCAATACATAACTAGTTATTTTAGCTTTAGTTCTTCTTTTATTTTTTTTTAATTTTCCTTAGTGAATTATGTGTTTCTAGCTGCATAAAATTAGATTTAGATGAAAATTTTAGAACCTCAGCGCGAATAATTTTTTAAGTGAATAATAAAGGATCTCAAGATCAAAATATAAAAACAAATTTTGACGCATAATAATTCTAGGAATAAATTTTGCTTATTTATATTTATTTTTTTTTTAATTAAATATTAAAAACACTCTTGATCTTGTTGAATAAAAATTATTTCTACTCTAATTGAAAGGCCTAGCTAGCTTTAATTTCGTTTAGAACATGTAAATTTTCAAAAAATTAATCTAAACATAATTTATTGAAATTTTAAAATAATTAAAACTAACTGAACTCAAAAAAAATTTACTACTTTATTACTACATAGTAGAATTGACAGTGCTTTCACTTGTAAATAAAATATTATTTTTTTGTGCGATCAAGCGGATAGGAAATTTTTTCTTTCAAAATATAATAGATTGTTGCTTCCTGTTTAATAATAAAGTGAAAATATTTGTTTTCTTAACAGCTAATAAGTTTTCTTTAGCCAGATAGAAGTAAATCTTTGGATTTTTCTTATAAAATTTAGGAACAAAACCAAACATTATTCAATCCGATTTAAGTATTTTCAACTTGTGTTCCAAATTCATTAAAACTAAGAAATATTTTTCAAAAGTATTAGTAGCAATCTAAAATTAAAGCTATTTATGTCTTAAACTAATGTTTACTAATAATAGTCTTATTTGAAAAAAAATCAATTTTTTTATTATACAATAAATAAATTCTTTCCTATTTTAAACATATTCTATTATATTAATGGATTAATTAATCAATTTTTGCTGCTGAGATAAATTAAATTAGAGCTATAAAAATTTCTTTTACAAACGTAGAAGAAAAAAAGTTTTCAAAAATGTTAAGAAAAACTTTTTTTTGTTTTTTTTTAGGAAATTTGTTCCAAGTAATTTAGAAATAATTAGGAATTAAGAGCAAAATTTTTCTTTGCGTTGTAATTGACGCAAAAATAGAGCTCAAAGGATCAATTTTCTTTAAAAATTTTTCTAAATTATCCTTTCATAGAACGAATCTGAATATCTCTCAAAATAAACAGTCTATGTACTATTATATTTGATCCATGATTTAAAGTTCTCATAAATGAAATTTTTTCAATAATTTTTACCTAACAATATCTTGAGATTTAAAAATTTGAAACTAGACTAACAATTGTTTTTTTATTTCATGACACTAAAGCAATATTTGAAATTTAAAATAAAAAAATTTTACCTTGAATTGATTGTTAGTACGCATTTAAAAATAGAAAAAAAAATTAATAAAAATCTCTCATAAAAATTAACGAAACATATTTAAATGTTTTTAAAATAAATTAGATTTAAATAAAATTTTAATACAAGCAATTAAAGTTAATTCAGAAAATAGTTGATAATGGCTTATTACCTTTTTTTAATTATTCTATTTGGAATTAGCTCTTTTTTGTAGAAAAAATTGAAATTGAATTTTATCAATAAAATGTCAATTAAGCAGCTTCAAAGTAAACACTAAGTTTAAGTGAGTCAAATGTGCTTTTAACTATTAAACTAAAATGTTTTCAACTATTTTGTTGTTAAGTTCTAAATTGATTTTGAAATAATTCAGAATAACTGTTCATACTTCTGATTTAAATCAAGAAAAAAAATTATATTAACACTAGAACGCCCGAGGGGTTTTTTAGACCCCTTTTTGAAAAATTGAAACTTGATTTTTACCACATAAAAAATAAAATTTTAAAAAACGGTTTTTATTATCTAAAAATTTTGATTGTAATTTTTTAGAAAATGAATAAATTTTCAAAGAAAATGTTTAATTTATCTTGATAACTTTATTTGAAATTTTAATGAGAAATCAGCCGGGCTTTCTAGTGTTAATTACTAATTCTTGGTTTTTATTAGATTTAACAAGAATGCAGTCATCAAATTTTGAAAAATTTTTAAAGATGCTTTTTATGAAAAAAAAATTCTATTCAAACGCTTTTTTTTTAGAAATAAATATTAATATCTAAAAGAATACTGAAACATTCTTTTTTTTGGACTTTTTTAACCCTATATAGATATTTGCTTTCTTTATCTAGAAATGTATGTTGCACTTTGTAGCATTATTTTGTAAATATATTTTACTTTAAAGTGTTTTAATAAAACATTTGAGAATACTCATATTTGATCCTAGCATACAATGGAAAATACTAACTATTTAATGTATAAATTTCTACTCCATTTAAGAAAATACTCATCAATTCACAAAAAAATGATCACACATTTTAGAATTAGAAAAATATCTGCAAATTTAATAAGGAACCTTAAAATAAATTTAATAGTCATTATCTTGTTCCACAATTAAAAGTTAATTTGCTAACTATATTTTAGCATGTGATTTTGCAAGCATGCTAAAACAATAATCCTCATCTGGCAAAACGAATCTAAGAAAGATTAAAAAATAAAAAGTTCTATCAATTTAAAATTTCTGTTTTTGTTTTATGTTCCTAAATTAAATTTACAAAGCCAAATTTTTTGTTTTATAAAATTTTTTACCCACATTTTTAACAAAGCTAAACAACATCTAATACTATTCATTTCTATATTTTTCTAATAAACTTTATTTGCATAGAGACACATTGCCTACACTTTTTAATGCAGTTATTTTCAATATAGTTATCTCTTTTTTTAACTATGTTGAAAATAAAATATACCCTTCTTAGCAGTCAAAGGTCAGAGGTCTTTGAATCCCTTTTGTTACTTCCTTTATTTGTTTTTTATTCAAAAAATTTATTCATTTTTTTAAATTATTTTTTAAATCTAATCTTAAATAAAAAATATTATAAAGTTATTTAATTTTTATTACAAAATAATTTTATTTTCATTTCCATTGGAAAAGTAAAAAAAAACGAGTCAAGATCCCTCTGGCTTTTGAGTGTTAAAAAACATTTATTTTAATTTAGAAATTAATTTTTCCAAATTCGACTTTAAGAACCAAAATTATTTTTGCTAGTGATAATATTTTTGATGAAATTATTTGAAAATTGAGCTATAATAAACACAACTTTTAATAGAGCTTTTTAGAATTCGATGTTAAAATAAACAGAATTTAATGCTCTTCAAAATGACATGTCTAACTTTCTTTTTATTTAATTCTAAAAAAACTACTTTAAGGTCATATTTCAATTTAACTTTAAAAAAATCCTTCTTTGCTTAACTAAAAGATAGTTTTGTTTTTTTTAGATAACTTAAGACCTCATATAGCTAAAAGAAGAATGAAAAAAATAGAAGAGACAGAAGGGATTGAAGTCAGTCATAATGGAACTAAGTCATTCAGATACATAGTATTGCACTGTAAAACTATAGACAATTGAGTTGGCTAGAGTCGGTGTTGTAGTTATTTGGAGACCACAACATTTTTTCTAGATTACTCTAACCGAATCATTTTTTTCAAATTATAAATTTAAAAGAAATCGCAAGATTTTTTGACTCATAATAGAGTCAACTATTAATGAATCTGGGCATCATAGAGTTTAATTTTCATCTATAACTGTAGAATCATGCTCATCATATTCATAAAAGTTCAATTATGCAAAATGTAAAGCACTATTTTATCTATTTTCATTTCTCTAGAACTTTAGTTGGTTTTCATTAGGATTCAATTATTAGCTATTGATAAAAATTCGAAAAAATTAGACTATCATATCAATCACTATGCTACTCACGATCTCTCAGTAATTTCAACTTAATTAAAACAAGTCATAATCTATTAAAAATATTACTATTATGAACAAAATTATTAAAGCAAATTAAAACAAAATGATAAAATCTTTTATTAGTTGAAATCTTAATAGCTGAATTAATAATATTCTAATATAAGACAAAAAAAAATTACTTTTGAATCAATAATTATGCATTATTTGTTTGACTGATTTTGAAAAATGAGAATCAAATTTAAGAATGTTTATCCTAAATGCTAAATTGATCCTATTTATTTTTGTAAGGTAACAATTAATAATTGAAATAGTAAATAAAAAGAGTATAAAATAACATATGCCCAAAATTGAAAAATGATAGAAAAAATAATTTTAATTGAAAAAAGCATCAGAATTAAGTTGATTAGTTAGACATAATTAATCTTTGTCGGTCAAAATTCTGACGGCTTTTCAAATTTAAATGCATTCTAAAAGATTTAATAATCATTTTAAAAATAATCTTAAAAATAAACTTAAATTACATGTTTCCTAGAAATGCTTCATTTTTGTAATTTGAACAAAAAAATAGGTGTCTCGCAAAAATTAACTTATCTAAGTATAAAAAAATAAGTTTATTATTAAATATTAATCCTAGATACCCTTTTAAAATAAAGACAAAAATGCATTTAAAAAGTTTATTACTCAATTAAATAAAATGTTTTAACTAGTTGTTTCTTAAATACTTCAAATAAATTAAAGTCATTCACAAAACCTTTTTTTTTAAAAATCTAAAATTAATTATTTTAAAATTAAATTTTTCGATTAAATTTTTTTTTCTATTTTAAACATTAACTTAGAATTTATTTTTGTTCCATTTCGTTTCTATTCAAAAGGAACATGTTAAGTTTTGATTAAAATTGTATCAATCTAATGAGTTTTTAATTTGCATATAAAGCATCTTCCATGCCACAATGACATTTTAAATCAAAAAAATATTAATTAAAAATGCTGGTTTCTCTAGTTAATATGCAAAGAGCGTGTTATTTTTAGAATTTTTATTAGATCCGCAACAGTAAAATAACTATGCTAAATTAAATCAATAAAACTACATCTAGTAAATGCATTTTTTAAAATATTTTTAAAAAATTCTTAATTGCAAAGTGTTTCTTTATTCGAGTTCAATTATTTCTAGATTTCTTAATTTAAGAAATTTAAATAGCGAATATTTAAAAAAAAATTGATTGTTGTTTTTCGAAAGATAAATGAGGTCAACAATTTGAATTTAGATAAATAGAGAGAGCAATGGCCTGATTTTGAGCTGAGCTTAAGCCCAACCATATTTACTTTTTGTTTGATTTGGTTGACGACTATGGAATTTAGATCTAATTGAGATTTTAATTGTCATCATCACTTAATTAAGAGTAGTTTTCTTTACAAAACTAGACTTTTCCGTTTTGTTTTTAAATGTGTTTTTTTTAACAAAAAAAAAAGTTTAATTTGATTAATTATTCTAGCATTTTAACTAAAATAATATTTTTAATCGTTTGTAGTAATAAAATTAATATTTAAAAAGCATTTTATTCAGATTGATTTTTTTAATCAAAAACTTTAAAAAATTAGCTATTTAAAGATTTAATAGAAAATTTTCACACAGAAAATATTTATTCTAATTCAAAATCAAATATCAGGTATATATGGCAAAGTGTAAAAGAAAAATCTTTCTTTTCAGCCAGCATGTTAAAATTTTGTATTAATCTAACTGTGTTAAAGCTTGAAATTATATGTGATAAGAAATTATATGAAAAAATAAACTAGTTATAAAATTATTTGCTCTCATTTCTAATTAGAAAAACAGATATTTCGGCTTTGAGTGGCCTTGGTCAAAAAGTACAGTAGTAATGCTGAGTGCAAATCTGAGCTTTTTTTTCTAAAAAATTTGCGTTTATTTTTTTACTTGAAAAATAAAATAATTCTAAATATTCAACGACCCATTAAAATTTATTAAACAAATTTACTTTTTAAAAAAAAAAACTTTGAATAACTTTCAGAAAAATATCCTTTTTTGATCAACCCAAAACTAAATTGGAATTTATTCTTCATAAAAACGTTTGACCTCATACAACTAGAAGAACAATCAATAATTAGAAAAGCTAGAAGTGATATGACTTCTTTCTGGTCCATCTCTTATAGCACTTATATTTCCCCTTCTGATTATCATATAAATATTTCAATTATAAAAAATAATTTAAATACTAGACTTTGATAATTTTACAAAATTTTCCAAAAACTTTGGTAACAACTAAAAGCAGAAGAGCAAAATTTAAATTAACTTTTATTTAAAAAAGGGTCATTTTTCCTCAACACACTTTATCTATATCCGATTATAGGTTATAAGTCGAGTTCAAGCTATCAATTGTTGATGAGATCTTCGCGTCAACAGCAAAAGCTTTACAATTTTTTTGGACAATGCTCAGCATATCGTTTATATAAATAATAAAGAAGAGATGACCTAGCACTGAGCCTTGTGGAACTTCACTTTTAGCTTTTACTCAGCTTGAGCTAGTATCTTCTAATACTACTCTTTGTGAGCGTCCTAAAAGAAACGCTTTTATCCAATTTATCAGGCCTTCACCAAATCCATAAAATTAGGGCTTATATATGAGCTTTCTATGAGAAACTTTATCGAAAGCTTTCGCAAAATTTGTGTAAATGATGTCAACCAGTAAACCATTTGATATAGCTTCAGAAATAAAATCCATGGTTTCCAATAGATTGGTCAGGCATGACTTTTTTTGTAGGAAACCGTGTTGTGATTTGGATATTAATTTGTAATTAAACAAATGCTCTAACATTGATTAGCGATTTTCTGAAAAGAATTGAAAGACCAAACGATTTAGCACAATTTTTGAGTACAAAACCATGAATCCTGTCGGGTCCGATAGCCTTATTTGGGTCTAAATTTGATAATTTCTCACTTACCTATTTTGCAGGAGATGCTCAGTAGACGGGTCACACCGTAAGATTAATTGTTTATTCTTAATTTAAAATCTCAATTTTAACAAAAGAAAAGTTTTGCGGTTTACAATTATCTCTTTTGTTTTCATTAAAATTTTATTAAAAAAATTTTCTAAAATCAAAGAAAATTCTAAGGCTAAACTAAAGAAAGAATGATAAAAATTAATGATTAAGGGGAGGAAAGCCTTGGGTCCGACACAACAGAGTCTAGTTTAACTTGCTTAAAATAATATTGAAACTTTTTATTTAAAATAAAAAATAAACCTTTGCTATCAGAATTTTTAAAAAAAAATATTTTTGCAAATCGCTAATTCATGTGTCTATGCAAAAAAAAGCAAAAATTTATTGTTATTATGAAAAGCAGACAAATAATAAAACAAATTGAAAAATAAACATTTTAAAACATCCATCTAAAAAAACGGTTAAAAATTGACGCATTAGAAAATTAGTCTAAATAAACTTAACAAACTGTTCATGCTAGTAAACTAACCTTAAATTATGTTCTTAATTATGATGATAATTTTGATGAAAATTAGAAAAAAAATTCCAATTAAAAAACATCGACAAAATAACATTTGAACACATTGAATAGTTTCCAATTCACAATGATAATTGATAATTAATAAATTACATCAAAACAAATGGACTTTGATCAATCATTCATAGACAAACTTCTCCCACATGTCAAGTCATTTGCTTACACCTGGTTTCACCTACAGGCTGTCAAGCGAAAGCACTTCAAGAGTCAAGACAAACGCATGAATTACGACGACGAGCTCAAATTCAAACAACAATTTCAAAACGATAAGCCAAATGCCAAAATAAAATGGGCCATAAGACTATTGATGAAATTGCGCAAAGATGTACACCGCCTCAATCAGAAGGACCTGATTGATGTGATCACTGGCTCAAGTTCGACTGGCGGCGAGTGCGTCCTAAGCAACCCGGACATGAAGGGCAAAATGAGACGAATCGACTGTTTGAGACAATCGGACAAAGTGTGGCGTCTTGACCTTGTCATGGTTGTTTTGTTCAAGGGCATTCCGCTTGAGAGCAGCGACGGTGAACGCCTAGACAAACTACCCGAGTGCAAACATCCTTCTCTATGCATCAATCCCAATCACGCTCTCCTCAATGTTCGTGACCTAGAAGTATTCTTAGCCAATTACATAAACAACAGCTACAAGTTAACAAGCAATCAATCAAACGGCATGTTGTATCAGAATATTCGCTCGCCTAGTGTGTTCACACCGCAAGAATTTTTGTCTTTGTCCGAAATGTCCATTCTGAACGGAGCAAGTGAATCGGACATAAAATGTATGAAATTTTTATTTTTTTGCAAAAAAACTAAAATAAATTTCATTAAAAAAAATTTTTTATTTTTTTTTGAAGCAAGTTTGGTAACGTCTGGTTCGCTTTGCATGCAGAATCAGTACGCTTCGGACGAGAATGAAGACGAGACAGTGGACGACAAGAGCTGCTTGAAAAATCTGGTACAGTCTACCCAGGCATCCAATTCAGAATCGGAGACACCGACTAAAAAAAAGAAGAAAACAAAAGACCAATCACTTGATCCTAGGCCCAAGTCAAACATCAGAATAAACGAGTTGTTAGAGCAGATGGAAAAAGGACAAAAATTGGGCGATTCGACAAAGCCCGATTTTGAGCTAAAAGTAGAAATGGGCAAAAAAGGCCCGCTCAAACGAAGAAGATCGAGCAATCAGATCAAAATAAATGGCAATGTAACTGTGTTGGACGATAATGCCATTACTGATCCGAGTGATGCGCCTGTGTCCAAGCCGAGTGTAACTGAAGTGCCCGTTCAAGCCATCGCTGACGATCAATCGTCGCACTCGCAACAAGATGATGAGATTAAAGAACTGCTTAAGTCAAATGAAAAGCCGCTGAATGATCAACAATTTAAGAGCACCAGTCAAAAAGAAAAAACTGATTTAATGTTCAAAAAATTGCTCAATTCAAATACAAATGGTGATGTGGTTAGTTTTCTGCCTGCCGATACTCATGCAATTAAAGCGGCTACGCCTGTTTTTGAACTTCTAATGAGTCCATTGTTTAATTCGATTTTGCCTAATTCCAATTCAAATTCGTCATCTAGTTCTGCATCTAGCAATTCGACTAATTCAACATGTGGACATCATTTGACTAAAACTAGTTTTAATAATTCAATATCAGCACAGCAAAAGTCTAATTCGCCGACTAATTTAGCCAAAAAAGCTAAAATGGACAACAAAGCAAAAAGTAAGATCAATTTT
>PJRA01000401.1:984658-1005449 GCA_016987375.1 Brachionus koreanus
CATTGAAAAAAAATATTAACAAAGATTTAAATAAAAGGATCAAAAAAGTCATCCGGTTTCTGAGTGTTAAAAAAGATTTCTGATTGTATTGGGGTTGTTAGACATCTTTTCATTTAACTTTACTTTTATTAGAATATAAAAAAGTATTTGTAGGTAGTAGAAACATCTTGATTTTGTTTGCTGTTTATTCAATACTTTTTAGGGCATCTTAAGAGTAAACAATTTTAAAATAAATTGCAAACACAGATTTTAAGACTCGACAATGATAAAGTTCATACAAAATTTCCAACACAAGAATGAAAAAATTTTAAATTCTAAATTTGATCTGCATATGAAACAAAATGAAATAACTTTTGTTTGACCTACTACAGAAGCCTGCAAAATTCCATTCAAAATAACAATTTCAAAAATAAATCGCAATCAATTTCCACAGATTTTGCTGACTGAGTAGATGAAACAACAGTTATTTCACTTCTTTTTAAAATTTAAAACAAAAGTTATAAATTTTTTTTTATTTTTGCGTTGGAAATTTTTTATTAAATATCCCATTGTCAAGACTTTTCTATTTAATTAATTTTCCTTAAGTGTTATTTTTCTACAACCTCAATTTTGAGGCAAATTTATTCTTCTAAAGAATATAGTGAACATTCCTGTGACCAGAATCAGAACAATCTGAAACAAATTAATATGTTTTTTTTTAATATAAAATTTATTGTTTGATATGATCAATAATTGTTTTATTTTTGTATTTTTTTTAAATAATCATAATTGAAATTGCTAATGAAATGATTATTCAATTGATATAATCTTGATTTGTGATTGACTTTCTCTAATTAGTTGATGTTTGAGGTTCAAACGTTTTATTGATTAAAAATTATTGATTTGAGAAATAAATCTAATAGTAGAATAATAATTATAATAACGTGTAAAGTAAAAATTGTCAGAAATATCCTTATTATAATAAATTTTGTTCTGCAGATGAAAAAAAAAGAATTTTTTGTTTAAATTTTTAATAAGAAATAAAATAGTTTAATTATTTTCCATGTAGACGGTACTGGACATCAAATAAATACATCATTAATAAATGCACTAAAGTTTGAGTCAAATCTGAATGCCAGCTTTGATGAACTATTTAATAATTTGACTCAACACTCAAATACTATTAATAATCAGCAAAACGAATTGACTCAGCAACAACAAGAATTCATAAATAAACTAATTTCGCTAAGTCCGACATTTCAGTTTGTTAACAAACCAAAAAGCCGCACACACACGCCAAAACAAGCAGATGATGAAGGTGAAAAAGAAGCAAGCTCAAGTCCACCGCCACCACCATCTATAGGCACATCAGTAAATTCAAATAGTATCACAGTGGTGCCCGCACCAACCAAGATAGTCAATCAATCAAGCAGTGGTAATGTTCAGATGCATCGACCCATACCAATGCTACAAAAGGCCGATGCAGTTATGACAAGTCTAATGAGCAATTTGAACAAAACAGAATCGAATGCAACAAATCACACAAACTCGCCCATCATGTTCAATAGCAATTCTTTGCTTTCGTCAAATTCGAATTTTTTCTCCTCGTATCCAAACATAAGTCCGGCTAATTGTATAAACGGACACGGAAGTCCAACTAGCAGCCTTTTTCCATCAATAAGCTCTCTATTTCAGTCCCCTATCGGTACTCCACGTGTCACGCCTACTCCTCAGCAATTTGCAGCTTATTTTCTAAGCGAAGATCAATATCATTCATTTATTATGCCGGCCAATTTGCACCAAGATGATCAAAGCAATTCTTTCAATTTGTGTCAATCGAGCAATGGTCACTTGTCTCCTTTAAC
The DNA here is from genome assembly GCA_016987375.1 of Brachionus koreanus. Lineage (NCBI taxonomy): Eukaryota > Metazoa > Rotifera > Eurotatoria > Ploima > Brachionidae > Brachionus > Brachionus koreanus. Next base: position 986,503 of record PJRA01000401.1, read on the forward strand.
ATTCAACAATATAATTAGTTCAAGTCAATTAGACAGCCAAAGTCAACAAAGTCAAACATCAAACTCAAAGACTTCGAATAATGTGACTGTTGGCACAAATAACTAAAGGCCTATTTAGTGTAATGTATGTGTATATATATATATATATATATAATTAAATAGTAAATGTATATAAATTAATAACTTTAAATGGCCTGTTTATTTTTTTGCTTCCATTATTTTGTTTTTTTTTTTTAGTAGATTTAAACTGGTGTTTTATTAATTTTTTAATGAATTATATTTATTAAAAAAAAATCAATTTTGGTAAAAGTATTAAAAAAATTTGATTATAGACAAATCTAAATTAAAAAAAAAATAAATATTTTCAAAAGTTAATTTTTAGTTTATTCTTTTGACTGTTTAAGTATCATAAATATAAAATAAATTAATTTAAAGTCAACAATTAAATTGTCAACTGTATATTTTGTCAACAAAAAAATTATCAATTTTAACACTAGAACGCCCGAGGGGTTTTTTAGACCCCTTTTTGAAAAATTGAAACTTGATTTTTACCACATATGAATAATATTTTAAAAAACGGTTTTTATTATCTAAAAATTTTGATTGTAATTTATTAGAAAATGAATAAATTTTCAAAGAAAATGTTTAATTTTTCTTGATAACTTTATTTTAAATTTTAATGAGATATCAGCCGGGCTTTCTAGTGAGTGTTAATTATAAAAATCAATTTATCAACTGAATAAAAGATCAACAGTATATTTTGTCAACAACTTTATTTTAAAAAAAATACAATTTGTAAGCAAAAAAATTTGAAAAAAATAAAAAAGATGATTTAACGAAATAAAAAAATTAAATTTTAATGTTATATTTTACAGTTTTATATTCCTGGATATGATCTAAGGGGTTTGAAGGAAATTCTGTAATTTTATTATTTTTTTAACATTCATTAAAATGAGCTCGCATATCACATTGAGAATACTTGAGAGTAACACTTACGATAGTAGAGGTATTCGTTATGGCAAAGTTAATTTTTACCAGTATTTCCGATGATAAAACATAAAGGCATTTTCAATTTTAAAATATTATTAGCTTTTATTTTAAGATAATAATTAAGAGTTTCAGGTTTGTTGACAAATTAATTTTGCCCGTCAGGTAAACAAGGCATTCTCAAAAGTCCTAAGTTAATTTACTATTTAGTCGACTTTCTAATATTAATTATTAAAGTTACATCTATTTAGCTAGCAATTTTACAAAGTTTTTTATTTAAGAAGTTGCATTTGAGTAATTTATTTTAAACGATATGGTAAAATGATCCCCATATAAGATTATTCAGTCCTAAGTGAAAATTGAATAAACTTGGGGAGAATGTGATGTCGTGCTTACATGCGTTCAACAAATGTTGGCAATGTGAAATCTTAGTACAAAAATTACAGTACAAAAAGGTAGAAAAACTAAATAATTATTTTTCTAGTTGTGCAAAAATGGTTCTGTAAATAGTACAATGTAGACGAATTCTAAACTTTGCAAAAACTGTGCAATTTAGTGCAAATTTTATCTAATGTTTTTTTCATGATGTGCATTTTACAGAGAAATGAAGAGAATTTGTAGAATTTAGAATTCGTTTGAACAAACTTGTATAACATTGAACTGTTTACAGAACCACTTTTGCATAACTAGAAAAATAATTATTTAGTTTTTCTACCTTTTTGTACTGTAAATTTTGTACTAAGATTTCACATTGCCCAAATGTTGATTGATAATGTTGCATCATTTTGTCTGTTAAAATAAAACACAAACAAGTGGATTGGCACTAAAATTAAGCTATTTATATTATTCTTATTTTTGTTTTAAACGGTTTTTTATGAATTCTTTGAATAAATAAAATATTAAAAAAGAGAATTTTGTTTTATTCTTAGTGAATATAAAAGTTATTGCGATTTAAATAAAATGCAGATGTATGTTGATGACTCAAAAATATGAATGAATGGGAATGCTTAAACGAACGTTTGATACTAGAAATAAGAACTTATGGGCAAAATTATATACATCTATGTTAAGACCTCATCTAGAGTTTGCGGTAGAAGTGTGGAATCCATTAGTATAAAGATGGATGTGAATTCAGTAGAAAAAGTCCCTGAACACGAAACAAAAATACTTTTGGCGTTGAAAGCTATGAACTATGAAATTAGATTGTTGAAGATGGAGGTAACAAAACTAAGTGAAATGATAATGAGAGGAGATGTGATTTAAATGTATAAACTAGTTAGTGAATTGGAAAATGCTCAGCTACCTAGAGTGCCTTTATCTGTATCAAAAGAGAAATTGTAATGAGATCAGTGTAATGTTCTTGTTAGAATTTCCCAGCAAGAACTACTAACTAACTAATTAACTTTAAATTTTTGAAAAAATAATTTATTAAATATATTAAATAATGCAAAATAATAAAGACGTTTGTTTTCCATTACACTCGGTACAATTATGCCTTAATTCGATGAAATTTTCTTAGTTTTTCTTGTTCTCTCAAATCAACGGCCATTTTGTAGTCGTTAAGCGCTTCTTCCTTCAAGTTCAATTTGCCCTTGCAATCGGCTCTTAACTTGTACAAAACAGCGTCATTAGGAGATAAATTTATAGCTTGAAAAAATAAATAAACATTTCAGCATAAACAAATAATTTCTCTAATATACCTGTTGATAAATCTTTGTCTGCTAGTTTATAATTTTCCATTTTGTAAAGCATGATTGCTCTGTTCATGAATAAATGGGATGTGTATTTTCCGTATTTGATAGCTTCGCACAGGTCCCTGAATGCGCCTGAAATGTCTCCTAGCAAAGCTTTAGCCAAAGCTCTGTTTTGGTACGTGCTCTCGTCTCTCATTTCACATTTATCTATGGCCATATCCAAATTTTTCAATGCCTGACCGAATTGTTTATGCAATAAAAGAACATTGGCTGAATTGTAATATGCAAGGCCCAAGCTAGGATCCATTAGCAGAGCCGATTGATAGTCTCGCATTGCATTCACATTATCTGCCATAAACTAAGCAAAAAAAAATTTCTAAAAACAAAAAAAAACAGCCTAAAATCAACCTGGTGAATTACTCCGCGATTTACTAGAAGCTCAGCATTTGGTTTTATTCTAATTGGTTGGTTTATGTCTTTCAAGGCTGCTAAAGTATCGCTCATTTGAAGACAAACCACCGATCGGCCTTCATATGCAGGTATAAATGCTTAATTTAAAAATTAGAAAATTTTATTTTTCTTTTTAAACTAAAATTTAATATAATTTATTGTTTCATTTACCTGGTTTTATTTGAATTGCTTTTGAAAATTGATTCCAAGCAAGCTGAAATCGGCCAGTTATTTGGTATAGATAAGCCAAGTTTACATGAGCATCTAAATTTTCCGGGTAAAGATCTAGAACTGTCTTGTAGTCCACTTGAGCTTTTTCAAAAGCATTTTCATGGCCTAAATCAACATATACATTTGCTCGAGAGATAAGAGCATTGTAAAACCTCGGGTTTATCTGATAAGCTTGACTGAGAACATCTATGGCTTCTGAATATCGTTCCAGTCTAAAGAAAAAAAAAATTTGAAATTTTTTATTCAATTTTTAAATAATCTTAATTGAAACAAAATTTTTCCTTAGAATTAAGTTAATTTTTATTAGAAATAAAAAAAATCGCACTTTTTAAGCTTTTCAAAATTTATTTGAGAAAATAAAAATTTTTGAGAAAATAGCTAAGATTGGCTTAATCCATAAAGCAGCAAGCATGATAATCCGCTCTCGTACCCAATATGCAAGGCTTTGATGAAGAATGAACGCGGTGTCAAGCTCCATATTGCTTTAAAAAACACCCTGTTTAATGGATAAGTTAAATTTCGTCAAATTATATTTTAAGTGTAATTAATTTCGACAGGTTTATTTTAGACATAAAATGGGTTAGAAATAAAAATTATACATAAAAGTTTCGTCAAAAATATTGAATTAAATTAAAAATCAGTCAATAAAGAGACATTTTTTAAATATTCAAAATTTTTTCTCTTATCATAAGACATAACACGTTCAGTCAAAAGTTCTTCTATTTTCTGATATGATGGCTTCCTTTTGTTATTGAAACCAGTCGAAAGCTTGAAATACCAATTTTCCATATTGGCTTATTCAAGTTTCAAGCTATCAATTAGGCTAAGTAAATGTGGATGTGATGTGATTTCATTTTTTTAATTTTATAGCTTAATTTATATTCATAATTTAAAGTCATCAATTATAAAAAGTTTTCGCTGTCATCTTTTTTTTTTACAAATTTTACAAATTCACCTGTTGTTTTGAATTTTTTTCTATTAATAAATCTTTATCTCTTTGGAAATGTTTCACATAAATGTGCCCACACAGCGCAATTTTTTTAAAGTGTTTTTTTTTCCGAAAATTGAAACCTAAGGCTTTTTTTCTCTCATGTTCTTTTTTTTCTAATGTCTAAAATATTCTTGAATAAGAAATAAAATTTGAAATTAAAGAAAAAATATTAATTTAAATAATTTGCTTAAATTTGGAAGTTTTTCCAAAGCGGACTTAAATGTTTTGGAACCGGATTGATTTTTGTTAATTAAATATTAAAAAGCATGGTTTTTAATAAAATCAGTGATAAAAGCTTTATTATTCATGTATAACTATATATATTAGAAATTTAAAATTTTTTTTTCTAAAACTTAAAATATTTATAGTTATTTAAAAAGAAGACAATAAAAATGAATTGATTTTTTGCAAAAACTTTTTGAATTTAACTTAAATTTTCTAAAAAAATTTCAAAAATTAAAAATTAATTTTATTTTGTTTTACAAAAGTGAGGTCTAAGTAATTTTATTCAATTGCGTATGCAACTGGTTGATGAATAAAGTTTTTTAATAAATCTAATTTTAATTTTCTTCTGTATTAACCTTATTTATTTTTTTAAATATTTTTACTTATCTTTTATTTTTATTTTATCTGAAGAAGCAATAGCTCAGTACAGAAAAACAAATAAATAAGTAAATAAAAATAATAAAAAAAATGATGAATGATTTATGAAATGAAAAATAAATCAGTTACCCGATTTTGAGACCAATTTAGTAAATAATAGGGTTAGTGAAAGAGTTATCATTTCAACAATGGTAAATTTTGAAAAAGTGTAAAGTTTAGAAAATTTATTAGTTCGATGGTATCAATTAGAGTTAGATAAAGCTCATAGAGGTTTTGGGATTACCAAAAAACAGTCTTCAGAGTGCAGATAACAAAATAAAAATTTTTTTTAGTCCAAAAAACTTTGTTGACTCATTTTTTACCTTAAATTGTTTTTCTATTTTAAAAAAAAAAAGACAAAAATAGGACATCAATAAGATCTAAATTGAATACTGACTTAATTAACTAAAAAAAATTAAGGATTTTATTAAAAAAGGTTCAACAAAGTATGATTTAGTATTTTTTTTTAAAAGTTTTAAATTAATTTTAATTGTATTTTATTAAAAATGAGCACTGAGCGAATTTTAGACTTTTTTTTTAGATTAAAAAAAATGTCGTATTTAGAAAAAAAAATAAAAAAATACTTGTGAAGACATAGGCCTATCATGTGCTGTATATCAAAATCACTAGGTGAATATACAACTGCCATTTTGAAATCATTCAATGCATTAAAATAATCCTTTGTATGAAAATACAAAAGGCCTCGATTAATCAAAACTTTAAATTTTAGATAGTCACCAAGCATTAGAACTATGCTAAAATCTTTGAGAGCTTTTTTATGATCTGTGATCTTTTCATAACAGAGAGCTCTGTTGAAATATGCCAAAGAGCATGTCTGATCTAAATTAATGGCTTCAGTAAGATCGTAAATGGCAAAAGAAAATGATCTGGATAAGTATTTTAGAGCGCCTCGGTACAAATAGCCTCGAACAGACTTTGAATTCAGTCTAACTGCTTCATTACAATTTAATATTGCTTTTGTGTATCTTTCTTGCATTCCATAAATACAAGCACGTGCCAAAAATGCTTCGAACAGTGTTGGATCAAGTGCCAAAGCTTTGTTAAAGTCTTGAATGCAGCGTTGATGCTTTAAATGAACACGAGCTATGCCTCTGTGGTAGAATGCCTTAAAAATAAAAAATTTAATTTTCTTAATATTACTAATTTATTTTTTTAATAATTTTTGGCACTATTTTTTCATACTGATTTTGATTTGGCAAGTCTCATCTTTTCGAAACAAAAAATTTCATTCAAAAGCAAACTTCAGAGAAAAAATCTCAATAAAAAAAATTTAATAAATTATATTTTATATTGATTTTTTTAAAATTATATCAAAATTTTATTTAAAATTAAATTTATAATTTTAAAAAGAATATTACTTAAAAAATCAATGTTGTACTTTCTGTGAATCTAAGTTGTATTGATTGTTTTTTTTTTTCAATTAAATAATCACTGTTATTTTAGTAATGTAATTTTGCGTTTTTATAAAGATGGATATTTTTGATTTTAATATCTTGGTAATTCTAAAACTCTAAATCAGCTTATATGATTATAATTAAGCATAATTCAATGATCTTCATTAAATGAAATGTTTAACTCTTTGTTTATATTATTCTAAAAAATTTAATATTCGAAAATTTTGAAATTTTGAAATTCAGTTTTATTCAAAAGTCACTAATCAAAAGTTACTTTGACTTGTTTGAACAAATTTAAAATTGAATAAGTCATGACTTCCAGATTGAATTTAATGAATTTTTTCTTCAAGTCTGTAAAATATTTTTAACTAAAATAGCTATTTTCAAAGGCAAAAAATATGATTTAAAAATTAATTTGGATCTTACACATTAGAAAATTAGTAAAAATAAAATTTTTAGAAAGTAAATAATTTTGAATTAGTAAAATTAGTAAATTCAAAATTTTACAGATATTTTAAAAAAAGTCATTACAAGTGAACTAAAAGTAAAGATTTTTAAAGTAATAAAAGTAAAAGACTGGTCTAAAAAATTTAATAGTAGTTTAATAATCCTTCATGGTAAGAAAGGGTCAGTAAGACCAGCTATTCTCGATCTGAATTCTATGTGCACAGTTGTGTAGAGACCAATGCCAAGCTTAATACTAGACAATTATCAAATGACCTTTACACATCATAATTGACTTTGCTAATTTGATTAACAAAGCTTAAAGACGTTGCTTGTTGAGTTTTTTCTCATGAAAAATTTGAAAATTTTCCTTATTCAACGACCCATTGAAATTCATATGAAACCAATTTTAGATGAAGAGTGTTTTTAGAAAGATCATTATTGATTTAAATTCAGAATTTTATTCTGAACAATTAAATCAAATGTATGTTGTAAAACATGTAAAAATAAATACTTCATTTTAAGAAAAATATCCTCAGTTGGTTAGCCAAAATTTAGGTTTATTTTTTAAGATAATGCTAGACCTCGACAGACCTCAAAAAAATATAAAGCACTCAATATATAAATCATATATATAGAAAACGTGACTATGAAAACGATAACTACATGTCTTTGATATAGAGTACTCTATTTTAGTCACATGTTATTCAATATTTTACAAAACTATCAAAAACTTTTAATGACACATAATTAAAAACGAAATTATTAAAAAAAAATTAAAAAATTTTTTTAGTCTTTCTGAAAAGTTAATTTTGTTATAAATTTAAATGTAATTATAATCAGAAGTTCTTTTCAAAAAAAATTTTTATTCATTTTTTAAGACATGTAATAAAATTTAAATTCTGTTTTTTTTTTTTTTAAATCAGTGTTCATTTTTTAATGAAATGTCATTATTTCACTTAGTAACATGTCATTAAATTCGGATAATTACGGCACTTACGAATTTTGGAACAAAAAACAAAAACAAAAATTTTAAATTAAAATAACTTTTTTTCTAAAGGTCCAAAAATAGTTTTGCAAAATGTATCAACTGTTACAAGGTTTGTATCACCCAAATTTGGTCTGTGCAAAAACTGTGCAATTGTGCAAAATAGTATATGCATTAGAAAATTATTAAAATTAGATTGCAGAGATTTTACACAAACTAAATTTGGGTGATACAAACCTTGTATCAGTTGATACATTTTGTAAAACTATTTTTGGACCGTTAGAAAAAAAGTTATTTTAATTTAAAATTTTTGTTTTTGTTTTTGTTCCAAAATTCATATTGCCGATAATTACGTTATTATTTAGCACACCTCACAATACTTCTAGAATCAGAGTGTAATAATATTGTGGAAGATGCATCATTTCCAACGAGATACAAATATCAATGGTATATATGTTCTTTACGAATTATAAATATGCACGATTTATAAATTTACCTTTACAAATTATTAATTGACAAATTGGATATACAATTTAGAAATATTGTTAGAATTACCTGTAAATTTATAAATTCAATTGTAATTTTACAAATTTTATAGTGCTATGTATAAAATTTACAAATTAAATATGAGTATGAATGATTAAGAAATCGAATGATTATTTTATTAATTTTTTTTTATAAAAAAGTCAATTAAACAAAATCTTAAACAAAAATAATTAACTCTTACAACATTTATTTACTGATTTTATATGACAATGTGAATTACATTTGACAACTGAACAAGTACCATTACACTGGCACGAAATCTCTATTTAAGTCAAATCCTTATCTCGTTTGTTAATTTTTTCAGAGGCTTTTATTTAGATTATATTTTTGCAATAAACTATTAAACAACTATCCTTGTTATTCTTTCAGTAACAAGCTTGAAGAGATCGAACTTGTTTATATAGCCGAGGTTTTTTTCCTTCTGAATAATATCTTTTTATATCTTTATCATCTATTTTGTTCAATGTCTCATTTAGAGACAAAAATGATGATGAAACGTTTGATTTAAAAATACCAAAGAAATATGTATATTGAAAAAATTGGAAGGATACAATGATCTAAATTTTGATAAAAATCTTTTTAATTCATTTCATTTCATTTTTTAAATTCATTCAATTCAGTCTCATTTTCTTAGAGGATGGCTATATACTTTAAAGATTAGCTAACTACTGCTTATTTAAACTTTTAAGTTAAAAATAAACATTTTAAAAAATTTACTTGAGCATTCTCCGGATTAAGCTCAATAACTTTATCAAATGAATTGTAGGCATCATGAAAATGTTTGGTTTCAATATAGCACTGTCCTTTCATGAAATGAGCGTCAATTAGATCTTTTTTGTTTGCTTTGAGTCCAGTCAAATTAGCCATTTTTGAAAAAGAACTACTAGTGGTCGAAAAATTTTTGTTGCCTTTTGTTTCATCAAAATTTAGCTCAATTGATTTCTCAAAAGCGATCACTGCATCCTTCCACTTTTTGGCTTTCATGTAAACTCGACCAAGCAGATTGTATATGCTTGTGGTCGCTTTTATTTTCAATTCTTGTTCAAGAACATTGATGGCTTTTTCATGATTTTTCAAAAATGAGAAAACAAGAGCTTGTTGCGTAACCGATTGGTTTTGAGCCGACGTTGCATTAGTCATGCTGGACAGAGCGTTGGCTATATCATTTTTGTTTTTAATTTTGCCGCTACTAACTCTATTTAAAATGCTTGCTACATCGTCATCTTGAACCGCCTTTGCTTTGCTGTTATCTTTCATAAATGAAGCGTGCTGAACACAAAAGGCGGCCAGCTTTAAATCACCCATTTCCAGAATAGTTTGACCCTGGACAGACATTATAAAATAGAAATATAAAAATTTCAAGTCAAATGCCTACTCTATAGATGTAAATTTGGGTGTTTGTTGGATCCATATGTATGGCTTTGGTATAATCAAGATAAGCTCTTTTTAGCTGAATAAAATTTAGAGTAAAATTTGATTTAAAATAAATAATAGGTTACGTCATGAACATATCTGTAGGCTTGAGCCCGACATAAATAGGCTCTGATATAGACCGGATTTGACTTGATTGCCAAATTAAAGTGTTTTATAGCTCTGGTTAATTAAAATTACAATAGCTTACAGAAAAATTTTTTATCTAAATGTTACTTCCAGTAGTTCATGGTTAAATTCATGTATATAATTCCAAGGTTAACATACGCTGGACTAAACTCTTTGTCCAACTGAAGAACACTTTCAAAATCTTTAATTGCTTCATCATATCTTGAATTAACATTTTTTTCCCCAAAAAATAACAATAAAAAAATAAAGTTACTGCTCTAGCTCAGTGTAAAGAATTCCTCTGTGTAAATAACTCTTTAAATTGTCGTAACCTTCTTCAATTAGTATCGAGATGCTAAAATCTTGAATAGCTCTATTTGGATCAAGTCTTGGTTTAAACAAAAAAAAAGTTTAATTTAAAATTTTTTGATTTTTTTCCAGACAAAATTTAAAAATAAATCAAAATTAAAATAATTTCAAAAAAAAAATTGAATTTTTAAATGCATTTTATGATAAAGATAAAGAAATTAATAATTTAATCCAATATTTTTCCAAAAAGCCATGACTTGGACTTAAATCAGACTTGTTTGCACTTTATTTTCATAATTTTTACTCAAGTCTGGTACTATTGCATCATTATTGGACTAAAGGCCTACTAGCAGGAACAAAAGTTGCTCGTGAAATATGTCAAACGGAAGGTGAAAATGTTCTCAAAGTAAGAAGGGCACAAGATTTATTTAAAAAATTTAATAATGGTGTTACGAGCCTTCAGAAGAAAAAGAAATGGTCAGGTTGTTCTTTATTCTAAACAATTAAAACATACAGCTAGAAGAAACATTGGCAAAAATAGAAGAGCAGTAAGCAAGCAAATTTCTTCTTCATTTAAATCTTTCTGCTTCTGATTATCGATTATTTTTGATTAATAATAATTTATTTAGGGTCAGTGTTAGCAAATAAAATGATTTAGGTAAAAAATTTTGTTAATAAAATAATTTTATACTTTAAACCCAAAATTTCCAAGTTTTCGGTACAAAAAAAATTAGGATTAAACTGTTAATTTGAAATCTAAGTAAAGCTAAGCGAACTTAGGGTTTAAAGTATTATTTGTTGAGTAAAATTTATCCAGATCTATTCTTAATTGTTGGTGGTTTGACTTTTGATTGTGTTTCTATTGTTTTCTGTGAAATTTATTAGAATAGAACAGAACAAAATGTTAAAAATTGTAATAAAATTTAATCCTAAAGATCAAAAGTAAATCAACATTGAGAGACATTCAGAGTAGCATATTTTAACAACAAATGAAAATAATTTTACAATTTTACATTTTCATATTTTTAGATTTTTTGTACAATTTTTCAGAAAATTAAAAAAACACTCTCAAATTATTTGGTAAACAAAAATAAAATTAAAAATTTTCTTAAATATTGCACAAAAAATCTAAAAATATGAAAATGTAAAAATATAAAATTATTTTCATTTTGCCTATTTTAAGAACATTCTACTAAAACTCTGCTAAAATTAAATCTATTGAAATTAGGAAAAATTTGCAGAATGGTGTTACGAGCAGACTTAAGCAATTGATGCAACTATGAACGCATTTTCAGAAATAGTAAAAACTATTGGAAACAAAATTTGAACCATTTTTAGCATCAATTTATGTTCTATTTGATTTTTTTGTACCAAATTTAACAGCTCCTAACCGCTTCTATTGAGTTGGTTGGGCATGTCAATAAGTTTTTTTTGTATTGGAAAGAATTTGATGTGCTCAAAAATTTTGTTTTCAACTTTTTGAAGATCTGATGATAAAAATTAAAAAAAAAAAAATTGACTAAAACTATATTTTAAGTTTTAAGATTTTAAGAAAATTTTTGCAAGGCATTGATAGATCATTTTAATTGTTGAAAGTTACCGATAACAAGCACTAATTAAGAGAATCAATTTTTGGCACCAGAGAAATTTTTTCAATTTTAAACTTTTGCTTTTGTTTTTTGTCCACAAAATTCACTTTACACTTATAGATAGTTAATGACATTTTATTAAAATGAAAAAAAAAATTGAACACTCATTTTTAAATTGAACTTACTTTCTTAGCAAACATCCTCGATGATAATATGATTCCCAATCATTAGGATTTAGATGCAATGCGACACAAAAGTCATCAAATGCAGCTTGAAAGTCCTCCAAATTTAAGTGACACTTGCCACGGTACAATCTAGCCTGGGCCTGACTCATAGGATTGTGTTTGATCAGCTCTGTAAAATCAACAATAGCATAGTGCCAATTTTTGCTGTTGAAATAGCTCATGCCGTGTTTGAACCAGGCTTCGGCATTTTTCGGATTTAGCTTTGTGGTCGTTAAATAGTCGTCCATGGCCATTCTAACATCTCCTTTGTGTTCGTACAATTTTCCTCTTTTAAAAAAAGCTTGATCATCGTTTGGATTAAATTTGACTGCTTGGGAATAATTTACAATTGCCATTTGATGATCATTTTTTTGTGCATATAAATCGCCAAGCGATAAGTAAGCTCCCGAATGAAATCTATTCAATTTAATTATTTGATTTAGATCTTCGGTGGCGTCTTTTTTTCTATCCTGAACCAAATAGATCAAGTGACGTTGCCAATAGGCATCGACAAACTTTGGCTCAATTTCAATCGCCAAATTGAAATCATCCAATGCTTTTTTAATAAATCCCAACTTTCTGTACAAAGTTCCTCTTCTGACCAAGTCAAAAACAATCAATTTTTGTTCTAGTCTTTTGCTTAAAACCTCAATTTCTTTTTCAATAATTTTAATGTGTTTAAAGTCAAGTCTTTCCTCGTCTAATTGCTCGACATTTATTTGCGAATAAGTTGCATATGGTGTCGGACTTTTGACAACTTTTCTTATTTTGTCCCCTTCTTCTTCCACTTCATCCATGTCGTCATCTTTTTCGGGCTCTTGTTTGCTCTCTTTTTTGATATCGAACAATTTCGGCTTTTCATTTGACTCGTTAAGTTGACTCTGGTCTCCAGGTATCACCTCATCAAACCATGCATTCCAAATATCACGAGTCCATTCGCGTTCCTTGTCGAAATAGTCATCCTGTTCGCTTGCCCATTTAGAGTCTTTGAAGCCCAGTTTTTTCTTGTACTCTTCAAAGTTAGAATACTTGCTTACACTTGGCTGGCGTATATGCTTGACCCGAGCTCCTTCAGCAAGCATTTCGTCGTCTGGATGTGAAATTTTGGGCCTTGATTTTATTTGATCTAAAGAGTGTGATCTGGTTAGCTTTTTGATGTTCTTGTTGCACATGTCCGATTCGATTTGAAGCAGAAATTCGATGCCGAGCACCGAATTTTTGAATTTACTTGAACGCTTGGGCTTTTTTTTCATTGAATTTTTTCTGCTTACTTTTGTTGGATCTTGCATAACATATTTTTTTCCTTGGGCCAAAGCAAGCTCAGCTAGAGATTGTTCCACATCTAAAAAAAAATTTAGATTTTCAGAAAAAATTTTTTTTTATTTTTTTAACTATTAATTAAATAAATCGGTAAAAAATTTTTTTACAGACAAAAATAAGATTATCATAACCAAAAAAAAAATTCCTGATCAAAACTATTCAAATTTTTTTATTTAAATAAAAAAAAATACATCACACTAAATTTTTCTCATTGCAGATTTTTCTCAGTTTTTTGAATTTTTAGGGAGTCTACCTCTCTGTGAACTTTTTGGCTTCTCCTGAATATTTTCTTCAACAACTAAAGGCTTTGCAACTTTACGAGGCTGTCCTCGCTTCCTTTTTTTCCATGAATATTGGGTCCGCCATTATCAACTAATGCATTAGAAACTTCTTAACAAAGATAACAGAAAAATAGACTTTTTAGCATTTGTTTATTTACAATTAAGATTTTTTTTAAATTTTGGCTAAAATATCTAGCAGAATAAGATTAACACACAAAATTTAGATTTTGTCCACCAACAAAAAATTTTTTAAATTGAGTGTAAAAATCTTTTTTCAGGTTGTCAAAACAATACATACAAATAAATCAAAGATTTTTTATTTTAAATAAAAAATTTTTTTATAATAAAAACTCTAAAAATTTATTAAAATTATTGAGGCAAAGTGTTTGTAAAACATCATCTAATGCTTTTTATTAATTCTAAAACTTGAATAGTTAAAATTTCACAACGAGTTCCTAAGCCAAAATTGAAAACTAAGGTCAGTTAACAAAACTCCGCGGACAATTAAAACATTTAATCCATCCAGTTCTTAGAGCTTGAAAAAGTAAGAATCTTATACTTTTAAAAGACTAATTTTTTTATTCATCTTGTTTTTAAAGAATTTTCTGTTAGACAAGAACATTTGATTCAATTAATCAATAAACAAATTTGATCTATAAAAAGAGTAAGAGTAAATCATTTATTTGAAAAATTAATACTGATCAACTCATCTGAACTTTATAATGTCAATAACAACCAATTTGGTTTTAAAAGAAAAACTTCATGTAATCATGCTATGCTATTTTTGTTGTTAACACTAGAAGCACCAAACGAGTCAAAACGACTCGTTTTAAAATTTTTAAAATCCTCGTATCTTTTGAATAGATTTTTCAAATGAATACATCTTTTTTGATTTATGTAGATTTTATAAATTTCTTTAAAAATAATATTACTTTATAAAATTAGTATAATTTTTTTTATAAAATAATTTTAAATTAAAAAAACGTCAAAATATGTTTGGTACTTCTAGTGTTAAAGAAACAATATTCAATTACCTTAATAAGGGTTCTGCTTGTAGAATAGCCTCGTTAGAAGCTGAAAAAGCATTTGACAAGGTTTGGAGAAATGGTCTTTTTTTCAAGCTTGTAAATAAATTACACATATTATACTGGATTTTATTAAAAAAATATTTTGGACTCTTCTAAGGCGGTCATCACATTACCTAACAAAATGACTTCAGCCATATTTAATATAGAAACAGGTGTTAAACAAGGTGGTGTGTTATCACCTTTTCTCTACAATATATTTGTATATGACCTTATTAATGAATGTTTACAAAAAGAACTTGGAGCTCTTTATAAAAACCTTAATGTTTCAATTATTGTCTATGCGGAAGACATCATTCTGATTAACTCAGTTGACAGCCATCTTCAATCAATTCAAAATATATGTAATGATTTTGGAAATAAATGAAAAAATTTAATTCCAAAAAAACTCATATAGTTAACTTTGGCAAAGTTCTATTTAACATTATCTTTAGCCTAAATGGTATTGCCCTCACTGAGACATGTCAAATTGAATACCTAGGTTTTATCATAAGTTCAAATCTTGATTTCAATATTCAAATAATAGATAATTTCAAAAAAGTGCAAAGCAGTTTCTTTGGAATTTCATTTTTTCTCCCAACAAAATGATCCCAACGCTTCACCAAACTTTAAATCATCTATATGTAAAACATATTGTTTATCTAAATTATAGATGGAATCAACTGCCGGAAGATGTAGTAAATGCAAATAGACTATAAAGATTCAAAGCGAGGTTTGATTGTTGGATGGCGAAACAAAAGGAGCAACAGATACAGCTCTTTAGCTATGCTTTGATAACCTTTAAACTGCAGTCAATACTACTTCTACTGCTAAATAATAGTTAGACATATCATTCAATAAAGAGCATTCAATTCTGTTAATTTTAAAATAAAATATTAGTTATAATTTTAGAATTAAATCAAAATGTCTAAATGACCATTTTTCAATTCATTTAAAATAGATGATTTGGTAAACAGTGAATCAGAGTTCCTTTTGAGAGCTCCAGTAGATTGTAAATGTATATCCTTAGAAGGTGTAGTGAGTATTATGTGAACCGATGTCTTTATTGTTCAAATTATCATATGAGACCAGTATGGCTCCAGCGAGTTGGAAAAGAGCTAATGTTACTTTAGTCTACAAGAAGAAAGGATATAAAACAAATCCTGAAAACTAACGTCCATTATCCGGACTAACAAATATGATTGAGAAGCTAATAAATGATGAAATGGTAAGGCATCTTCTGGAACACAAGTTACTTTCTGTTCATCAACATTAATTTATACATGCTAAATACTGTATAACCAACTTGCTAGAAGTTCCAGAAATTCTACTTTAAACGGTTGAAAAAATGTTTTAATTTAATTGAAATTTTTTCATCAGAGGACAGTGTCTCATTTTCTTTATTTAATAATTATTTATTCTAAAATCCTGTATTCATTTAATCTAGTTTTTAAGAACTTTTGGCAAAATCATTTCTGAAATATTTGAAAAAATTCAAAAAAAGCATGGAATTTAGTTTTAGAAAATTTTAAGATAATCAAAATTTTTATTTTGCCATCCAAAGTTGGAAAAGTTAACGGTGAAAAAAATTCTGCAAAAATTAAATTTATTTTTTATTTTTTTCAAAATTAATTCATACAATTTAAAATTTACAATTTCTTCAAGAACTCAATTCTAAAAAGTAAACATTTTTAAAAATACTCTACTACCAAAAAATATGCTTTCTTAGTTATTAATTAATTACATGATCACCTAATACAGTGTATAACCAATGTAAATAAATAAAGACAAATAAATTTTTTTTAAACTAAAATATAAAAATAAAAAATTTACTTTTGGGAAAAAAATCCTTTTTTGTATCTTTAGTTCCATTGTCGTCATTTGCCTCGGAACTTTCTTTCGTATACACTGACTTTGTATTTGTCTTAGATTTTAATGAGCTTACTGAAGCACTAATGAGCCGATTTTTTCTCAAATAATCATTTTTAATCACTTTTTTTTGATTAATAGCTTCCTCTAAAGCCTCGTTATAATTCGAGTCAATCCTCAAAAATTCATAATCAAACACATCTTTCTCTGAGACATTTTTTTTGCACTGCATGCAAACTGTGTCCGACAAAGACCTGGTCAATTTGATGCTATCCTCATTTTCACTTTTATTCAATCTACTCAAATCACTCTCTGAACAGTACTGTCTGTTTAACAATTTATTCAAAATAAACTGAAACTCCAACGCACTCTCATCAACAGACTCTTGGTCACTCAAATCCGCATCATTTTCCTCTTGAATCATCAAATCATCTGAATCATTTTTAAAAAACTTGACACCTTTCTTTTTTGACAACAAATTCAAGTCGTCCACAGGCGGTGCCATTGACTTATATTCAGCAAACAATCTCTCTCTTATTTTGGACGGCTTTACGCTCATTTTAGGCGGAGCCGGTTTCAAAAAAGTCAATGTAAACTCCTTGTAGTCTTCAAACGTGTTCATATTTACTCGTTTACCTTCTAATTCCAAGCTTTGATCAGCTTTTTTCTTCCACATATCAAGCTCGGAGTCATCATAGCCCGAGTCAATGGTGCTATAGCTTTTTTTCTCATCAAAATGCATTAGATCTGTCAAATTTTCAAAAACTCGTCTTGCAGCCCGATCAGTTCGATTATAAGCAACGAACTGATCATTAAACCTGGGCATTGAATGCGAACTAGCTAAACTGTCACTTCTTCTAGCACTTTCTTTTCTCTCATTTTCATATTTGCTTCTTATATGATACTTTCTAGTCACATCAACCAATTCATCAGGCAAAAGCATTGAATCACGTCTCTCATGTTCAAACATGCAAAATAAATGCAAATTTCTAGCATATTTTTCATCCGTGCTAACATCTTTTGATTTTTTTCTCTCGGTTTTTTGTCTAGGCTTTTCAATTAGTCTAAGGCTGGTAGCTGTAGTGTTTAGAACGTCTTCTCTGGTGACCATTGAAGGCAGACTAGCAAGATATGCGTCCATTTCGTCTTGATAACTGCTGACTATTGATTTGACAGTTTGAACATCAGTATGGGTGTCATTGTCAACAGAGATCTTTTCTTCTTGATTGTCCAAGTCAAAATTGTCGGTCATGGTGCGGACTGATTGAACACCTTGAGAGTCGCGCATAGACTCAGCATTTATGGCCGAGTCGATCATGCTGCGCTCATTTAGCTCCTTTTCTTCGTCCAGCTTTTCGCTGAACGACGGGTCGAATAGACTCAAACTAGTCTTGTCTAGTACAGTGCCCAATATTTCCTGTATTTTTTTATTTGACAATTCCTGTTCGGATACCAACTGACCGGACTTAATTGCCGTTATTAAGCCCTCTACACCCTTGACTATTTTTTTGTCTTCTAAATTTTGATCCGGCAGAGCATCAATCTCTTTTTTATTTGTTTTGACAACTTTTTTTTTTTTTAAATTGGCAATTTTTTTCGCCTCATCGACCATTGACTTAACTTCTCTTTCCAATTCTTCTTGCTGAATTTCCATATCTGTTTTAGCCGAGTCCATTGATACCATATCGTACTGAACAGGCTTTTTAATTGGCTTGAGAATAATTTTTTGTTTTTTTTGAGGTTTGGGTCTTTGAGCAAACTTTGCCGATGATGTGGTTCCAGTGCTTGGCAAAATAGCCGGCTTAGGCTGACTGTAAAAATAACTTAGAAATTTTTCTCTGTCCATTTGAATTTGGTTAAGAGTTTCCATGGCGTATACGCTGGTCGGAGTGTTTTGATTTGATCTGAGCTGTTCTGAATCGGTGTCCGACGCAGACTCGGTCGGTTCGTTAATTCCTTCGTCTTCTTCTACATTCACCGCTTCAGAAGATGTATTGGCCACATTTTTGCCTTTCATTAAAAATTTTAACTGATCTATTTCATGCCTTTTGCGTACCGGAATGACGCCGAGCGTGCCATGATGAGGCCGTGAGGAAAGCTCTTCAATAGACACGTAATTGTCTTTCAAAATTGGATTTTTGCGCGCTGATTTTTCAGCCATTGATGGCTTTATTTTTGGCATAGAGATTTTTTCTAGCTCTTTTAAGTCATTTTTGAGACGGCTATTTACTTTTTTTGTTATTGATACTTTGAGTGCTGTCCGAGGTGTACTCGTCGCTGAGCTTTTGGATTCCATCATTGGATTGGATTTTATTTTTGGTTTAAGTAAAGTTTGTTGAACTTTTTTTTCTTTTTTTTTTGTTG
>PJRA01000401.1:1005979-1033110 GCA_016987375.1 Brachionus koreanus
GGGGTTTAAACATGCGCCCCGTATTGCAGAGACATTTTGAAGATTTTTCCACCCTCAGTGGGTTTTGAACCTTCCACCCTCTACTTGCATGACTAACACACAAACCACTCGGCTATACGGGCTCTACATTCTAATTGGTTTTGCTTCATATTAATTATTTCTTAATAGCCCATGCTTAAGTCAATACAAAATTCATCAACTCATTAGGCATAACCAAAGCGACAAATTTAAAAGCAAATATCTTTAAAGTCCATATAAAATTTTATTTTTTTGAAAATTAAATTAATTTTTAAATAGAATTTCAACTTTTATGAAAAACTGTTTTTTCTTAGCTTTGATTTGATCTCCGAAATAAATTTATTCACAAATTTCTTTTGCTCCAACTTCTCATTTAATCAGCTCCAAAAACCTTTTTAAACTGTCTGCAACAAGTTCAAAAACGACATTTTGAGGTGAATAATTAAAAATGAATTTTTTTTAAAAAATACTTTCTCAATCGATTAACAAGATCAATTTTTAGATTTATCAATGTATTAGCTCATTTTTTAAGTTTATTTTTAAGCTTTTTATTTTATTTTTTTACCTAAAAGATAATTTTTCCAGGGCAGTTCCGAATGGCTGCGCCTTCTTTTCAGCCTTTATTCATATTTCAATTTTTTTAGAAAAAAATATCTTTCTGGCTATTAATTCATGGTTTTTTTTGGTTTTGATAAATTTGATAAAAGACTAACATTACATAGACTAGCTCTGTCATTAATCATATCGATTATCTTTGTGAATTGGTTTGATTTTTGTTTTTAATGGGAAATATTTGATTATTCTTAATTTTATTTATTTTCAAGCTTTTTAATCGCGTATAATAAATTTTACTTTACTTAATTTATTTTTTTTTGTTGTAATTAATGTCAATTACGTTTTATTCTATCCCTTTTCCAATTTATAATAACATAATCGATTGAAAGTAAACTTTTATACAACAAAAAAAAACGAAAATTAAATATTAATTTATCTGATAATTTTCAATAAAAATTTACGCTTTTTATTTTTCTTGATTTTTTTATCAAATTAGCTCTTCATTATTTTCAAATTTAAAAAAAACATTTCTCAAATCAGTTTTTTGAATCAAATTCAAAGAGAAGAACTAAAGGTAAAACTTATTTTTCTTTTTGTAGTTTTCTTTCTTCGGAGAATGCTAAAATGCCTTGATCGATAATTTGAAGGAAATAACTGGACTATAAGAGCGACCGAAACCCAAAGCAAAGTAATCGAAAAAGGCTGAATTAATAAACATACTAAAAAACATATTATTATCTATATTTTTTAAGTTTGTTTCTGGATTAGTGCATACTTGTTACTGTTTGAAGTGACTGTCCCCATCCTTTAGTTTTTCTTTATTGTTTATATTATTGATACTAACTCTAATATTTAGATTTTTTTCCTGTGACTTAGACAAAATCTTTTTGATTTTATACAGACCCAAGCGGATTGGCCCTTCGAACTATCTTTATTTTGTATTATGTATTTTATGAGATTCTCAATATGACTTGAAATGACTTGATAAAGTTTAGTGACATTTGTCACATGGACTTCGAGATAATGATCCCTTTTAGCCCATCATTGCTTGCTTACAACTTCATTTGTATTTGTTTCGAATTTTTCATTGTTATATTTTTCCAGATCTAAGAAGAGACTATTGTCCGGGTCGAGTTTGAAATATCTGCTACTTGACATATCATTGCTGTTTTTGATAAAACTAAAAATTTTAGGATGAGCTTTGGATTTGCATAGAACACCCTCATCAATGCTTTGAGCTAGATTGTAAGTCTTTATTTCTTCTCGAATTAAGTTGTTAGATTAACAGCTTTACATATATATTTGTTTGTCAAGTGACATGAACAATTCATAACTGGTTCAATGTTTACTAACTTATAAATTTCAGTTATTTTGGTGTCCTAGGTTTGTTGAAAGAGTACTTTATGGCTTTCCGTTGTATACCTTCTAATAGATTTTGATTGTTCTTGGACATGACTAGTCGAGCAAAAGGAACATTGTCGATAATCGGTCTAACTAGTCCCTTGTATGTGATCCATTTTCCGAGGTAGTTTGGAATCTTAAGCTGATCTAATTTGTATAAAAGACCTTTGTGCCAAATTTTATCAAATGCTTTCTCTATGTCTATAAAAACTGCGCCCATCTTTTGATTTCGATTAAAAGCAGTAAGACCAGACGTAACAACTCTAATAATTTGATCATTAGTTTTTCTTAGCTGTCTAAAACCACACTGGAAATTCGATAGTATTCTGTGCTTGTGTAGCCATGTGTTTATTCTTATTTGAATCACCTTTTCTAGCAATTTAGAGAGTGTATTCAAAAGACTAATTGGCCTGTAGTTGGTTAGATCGTGGTATCTTTCATTGGCTTAGAAATGATTGTTACTAAGATTATTAGTGAGATTCTCAACATCGGATGAACTCTTCTTAATTCAAGACCAGGATAAAAAAATAAATAAATTAAGTACTTTTTTGTATATAAAAAATATTTTTTGATTATATTTTTATTTTTTTGTTCTAATTAGTAAATTTTTGTTATTTTTTCTAAAAATAATATTAGATAAAAAAATTTGTTCCGAATTCAGTATTATAGTTTTTTTTTGCATTAAATAAACACAGGTAATAATTATATGTCCTTTTTAATTCAAAAATATTAGTAGGAAAGAAAGATATTTGCGTTCAATTACTTATTTGCAATTTAATATTTGAATTTCATTTTTGAATTTAATTTTGAATGCTAGTTTGCAAACACTTTTGAAATAAATTAAAAGTAAACTTTACAAAAAATGAATTGAAATAAATTTATCATCAACTTCAAGTTGTATTATAGATGAATAAATTGGTGGAAATTCCATCAAACACACATCACCTTTTTATTAAAGAGTCTTCTTTTAACGAGTGGCTGAGCTGGTCCAGATGGATTCAACCATTGATTTCTGTTTTCATAGATCCTCTTCTCTTCTCAAGTAATGATCCATCTAAATCACATCAAGAGGAACAATTCGACGATGCCTTTTAGCTCTGTAAAAACAAAAATAGTACCAAAATTTTCACTTAAAAATTTAATTTAATAACAAAGAGTTAAACCTATGATTATTTAAAAATGAATTCAATTTTGTTAATTTTAACTTATTAAATGACTTGAAGTTTTGGCTCTAGTGGTTTTTGAGAACGTTTATTCACACAATAGGTGGTAAAATGATATCAAAAAAGTTATGGTGCCAATCTTTATATTTGGTGAACAATTTCAGGATTATGTGAATGTGATCAACGATAAAACAAAAAACATGACAAGACCTGTTTTTACATGTTCTTGATGGAAAAACTAGTCCCTTAATACTCATTTTTAGGAAAAGCTTAAATTATTCTGAATCACTCATTTGTTAAAAATAAGTCTTTTTATAAGAAATTGGGAGTATTTACTAAATATTCAAATTTGTATGTTCACCAAGCCTGAGAGCAATATTTGTTCTCATAATGTGTGAACAAGCGTTCTCATAAACCACTGTTTTACTCAAAGTTATACAATTACCAATATGCTAGAATAAAAAATATTCAATCTTTTAAAAACGCAAAATTTTATAACTACATTAGTTTTTGATAACGCACACCTAGATATTATATCCCAAATTCACAAAGCAAATTTCAAATTTTTAAATGAATTTTTTTATTTTTGAATCTTAATTATTGTCTTTTCTGCTTTTATTTGCTTTCTTAACACCTAAATTACTTTAATCCATCTAAGATCCTTTTATCAATAGTTTAAATCTTTTTTAATGAAACTTTATAGGACATACTTTCCTTTGTTTAAGATAAATAAAATGTATTTTTAATGTAAAATTTAAGTCAGCAAGGACTCTAATCACCCAAATTTATTTTAAAAACTAAAAAAATTTTTTTTTTCAATTTCTAAAATGTAAAAAATAAGACAATTTAAATATAATCAGAAAAATAAAATTCTATTATAAATAACAAAACTAAAACTTTTTTGTTTGTTTAGCTTAAAAACTATGGAAAAGGAGCAAAAAAATTTTTTAGCATCCAGAAAAGGAGAAAAAAATTTCGAAGAAATTTACGAAACAAGTTTAACTTGTGACTTAAATTTAAAAAAAGAGAGTAATATTTTTAACTAGTCTAAAATAAAGTTAAAAATAATTTTAATTTTACAAATAAAGCAACAAGCTTTTGTGAATTGTATCGAAAGGTTCATAAGTTAATTGATAGATTTAAACTCGAAGCTAAACAAAGAAACCAAAATGAAAACTTTATTGAAAAACTAAAGAGTTTGATGGAAGAAATAGACTTGTTGATTACAGATTCAAAAGAAAATGTGCTTTTAAAACTTGAAGAATTTAACAGTGAAGAGAAATTGCTAACTAAAGAAATTGAATTGTATGATAAAAAAATTCAAAATTGGCTATTGAACAAAAATGATGGACAATCGGGGACAAACATAAAAAAGACAAGTGTGATAAGTGACAAATTAGAGAGCTCCGATCTTCTAAAAGAAGTAGTTGATTTTGATGTACGCAATAATTTTTATTTATTTAATTTGTAAAATTTTAAAAAATTTTCTTTTAGAAATTTTTGATTAATAATGGTGGCCATAATGGTGGATGGGAAGAAATAGACCATTCACTGTTTATGAGAATAAGAAACAAGCATAAAGTAAAATACCTCGTTTTTTTTAATAAACCAAAAATTAATTCAATCATAATATTTTCAAGGGTAAAGCTAGTTTTAAAGATGAACTTGAAAAAATGATTGCTACCAAAAATAGAGATGAAATTGAAAAACATGAAGAATGGTATCAGACTTATAATAATTTAAACGAGCAAAAAAAAGAAGCTATCAAAAAATGGAAAGAACAAAAAAATGTAATTTTTTCACGATTTTATTTTTTTTTTGTGTTTAATTAAGCCAAGTCATTTTGTTTATAGAATTAAAAAATGATAAAATATTTTTGTCACCATGTACCTTGTCACTTTTCACTTATCAATTTTCATTACTAGATTATCCATTATTTTCATGAAGGATTGTCAACACAGTATGCCTTATGTTTGTTATTCTTACACGATTTATATTTCGATTATATAGGTGAAATACCATAAAATACTGTTCAATGATTAAAATAAAATTAATCAATTTTAACAAGTCTTATTAAAAAAAAACAAACTCATCATAAAAATTCTTTTATTAAAAAAAAATTATTGTTAGTATTTTTATTTATATTTGGATATTTGCTATTACTCTTTAATTTTTTTATTCATTTAATTAATTAAAGTTTAAGTTTTATGGAAAATTAAAATATAATCTTAAAAATAAAAAAATGTAGACTAATTTAAATGGTAATTAAATATATTTTACTTAGAATATAATAATAATAGTATTTTAACGAGTCAGCTAATCCAGGACTGTGTGAAATTTAATTCAAAATTTACTTTACATTAATAAAAAAAATTCATAATATTTGTTATAATGGTCAAAAATTTGTTCTACAGATTAAACGAAGTGAAACAACTATTGTTTCAGCTATTGCACAAGTCGACAAAATTCCATTCAATATAAAAATATTGACTATTTGCCTAATCATATTCAGTGTCCTTTTTATGAATAAATTATAAAAAGCATTTTATATGCAGTGCTAATGAAAAAATTGTCTCCAATTTTAATATTTTGTTCAAAGGTTTAGTTTTGGTAAATTTACTGAGTCCAAAAAATCGTCTTATTAAATTACTTTGCTCTTTATCAAATTCATTCAGACTCTTTGCATTAATGGAAAATATTAATTGAGTATATTAATGACAATAATTATTAAAATCTTTAATCATAAATAAAGATGCTAATTGTAAAAATAAAATCATCGATGGAGTGTCTTGACAGTCAAAAAAAAGATTTTCAGACACATTCGCCAATTTTTTTTTGTTGACATAGGATTAATTATAATAGATAAAAAGCTGAATTTTACTAGATATTATATTAAAAGTGCGTGTTCCATTGAAGTCCCATCGGTAAAATAAAAAAGAAAAAAAAAAAAATTTTTATAAATAATAATTAAGTAAAATAGGAATTATGTAAATCTGTATTTTTTTTTTTTTTTTTATAAACATGTAAATTAAATGGTATGAGTAAAAAATATTGTCCTCTTATAATGTAATGTAATTTAATTTAATTTTTATTTTTTATAATTTTCATCGCCAAATCTAGCGTAATCTTTTCTGAATAAATAAATAAATAAAAATAAATAAATAAATAAAAATTATATTAAAAGATAGAAAAGATCGAATCAACTAGATATTTTAATTAATTAATAGAAAAAAAAGAGCCAAACATTATATAAATATATATTTTACTAGATAAAGAAATTAGTTGATAGACAAGAAAATGAAAAAAACTATATAAAATAAATGAGTTCTTAATTTTTTCTTCTATTATTGGTTCTATTATTTTTTTTCGCGACTCATGAGCATGTTCAGCATCAATTTGATTTTTGTTTGAAGCAGCTCTTTTGTTTGATTGAGTGGTTTGAACATTGTTGACACCTTTTTTTGGTCTATAATCTTTCAAATTGGATCTCTCTCATTTAAGCAGTTATGTATGAAACCATTCTTCATTAAACTCAAAACTTTTTTATATTTAGTGTTAATTATATCTAGTTAATTAATAAAATTGTAAAGCGTTTTAATTTATTTTATTTATTTATTATTTTTTGAGGGAAAATCTCAGGCTACTCAGAATGGAACAAAGTCCTTCTTTTTAGCCTAACGATTAATAAAAAAGGATCGAAAATTGTTTAAATGTGTTTAGAGTAAAAATCAACGATAAAATAAAAAACATGAAAAACATAAATAAGTATAAAGATTAGCGGTAACTGTTGGTTAAAGGTATTAGCCCATAACTATCTTCCATTTAGGAAAATATTAAAGTTTTGGAACAATGAACTAAATTTGGGATTGTTATTTGTTTCGTGCAACATGAATTCGTTAAGATCTAAGTTTATCTGTGCATAGTTTTCGCGTCTGATGAAAAAACTTTTGAGAAGTGAATGAATTCTATTTGATTTTAATTTTTCTTACTATTTATATGTCTATTAATTTTATTAGTCAATAATTTTATATATTTTTTGATGATAAAATATTTTCTAAAATAATTAACTTTTTCAAAGGCGAGTAAAAGCGAAGTGGTAAATTTGGTTGACGAAGAGTTAAAACTAAATGAAGAAATAGAAAAAGAGCTGAAAAATCGTTTTGAAAAAAAACGTCTACAAGAGAAGGCCGATAAAAATAAAAAATTAAATCAATGGAAAGTGAGTAAATAATTTTGAAATTTTGAATACTATTTACTTTTGATTTTTCTAATAAAAAAAAAAGATTGAAAAAGAAATTCAAAAAGCAAAAGAAAATGAAAAACGTAAAAAAGAAGAAGAGTTACAAGCTGAAAAAGAACTAAGAAAGCGTCAAGAAAAAGTTTTTACTAGGATTTTTTGAAATAAAATTTTAAATTGTTAATTTACAGGAAGAGCTACGAATGAAAGTAGCTGAATACAAAAAGCAAAAAGAGGAATTAAACGAATATATTGAATTAGAACAGTATCTATTGAGAGAGTTTGAGCAAGAAAATAAAATAAAAAATACCAAACAAGAAATAACTAGATTTCAGTCAAGGGTTTGGTTTATTCAATAATAAATATTTTATCTAATTAATTTGAGTAGGACTTGGCTCAATTACGTGAAAAAAAAGCTAGACAAAATGAGAAAAAAATTGAAGCCGAAAGACGTCAAAAAATTTTAGAAAGTACCAAAGAAAGGGTAGATGTGAACTATGATCCAAACAGACTTTACAGAATGACCAATTCATGGAAATCTAGAGTCAATACTCCAAGATCTGATAGTGCAGGACCCGTTGCCACACCTAGAATACCACATCTTGCTGTACCTAGCTGGAGAAAAGGAATTTAATTTTATTCTTTTTTAAATAAAAATGTAAATAAAAATTTCAAAAGTAATTGCTTTGATTTAAATAAAATTTGATGATAAATTTGATTTGATGGCGATCGGGATACCCAATTTGGTTTTGGCCATTAATTTCAAGTCCAGTTCCTCAAATCTTGTGTCTTCATATTCATATGTTCTTCTATATTAGATATTAACACCAGATCAAGTTAAAGTCAAGTTTTGACTTTGAAAAGACTTTAAAATGACTTTTTTTTTACTTTTGCTCAAGTCAGGATTTTAACACTAGAATCACCAGGCATTTTTTCACGTTTTTTTAATTTAAAAATTTTCTATAAAAAACTTTTTTATAAAGTAATATCATTTTAAAAAAAAAAAATTAAAATCAACATAAATCAAAAATGAAATATTCATTTGAAAAATCTATTCAAAAGATACGAGGATTTGAAAATTTTTCAAATGAATCAAAATGACTCCTTTGATGCTTCTAGTGTTAATCAAGTTAGTTCTGTGGCAAGTCATATAATCTTAATATAGCCCACAAGGCCTTTCTGTGTATGCTATCAAAAGCTTTCTTGAAATCAATTAAGTTAAGTTAGGATACAGGGTTATACTTTGTTCTATGATGTTCCTAAATATCTGGTCTAGGCATCCTCTCTGTGCTTGTTCAGTTTTAATTTGAAAAAAATTTATAGCCTTTGTTAAATAAAGAATTTTTTATGATAAAATTAATCTTGTGTCAATTTTTATTCTACACTCGTTATTGGCATAGATATTCCATTGAACAATAAACAAAAACGAAGCGTCAATAAGAGAATAATACCATGCCTCCAAATTGAACCATAGATTGTGTCAAAGACACAATAAATGCTATTCTAGAATCAAGTTGATCCAAATAAACTTTTTTTGTAAATTTTGATTCACAATTATTTTTATTTCTATTAAAAAATAAAATATTTTGATATAAAAGTTGTCTTTTATTGAATAAAAATAATTTTTTCAAATAAATTAGTCATGAGTCTACTAAAATTGTTATCTAAAAATATTAGCAGTCAATAAATATTAAATTAAAATTTAAAAATTTGTGCATTTATCTATTTAGCCGTGTTTACGGCTTGAATTAATTCAATCACGATCTTTTATTTAGAAAAATTCCTAAATGCCAATATTAACATGAAATGAAATACACTCAAATAAAAAGCATGTTTGACCCACTCAATTTTATTATTTTTGAATAAATAAAAAATCATAAATGTTTAATTAAATAAAATTTAACAAAATTAAAAAAAATGAAATAACAACTAATCGTTCAAAATAGAATAGAAAATAAATACATACTTTTATTGAGAAAAAAAAATTATCAATTAGATAAATTAGATTTGTTATTGCATTTCCTAAATAGAAATAAGAAAAAAAAATCCAATCCAAGCCAAATTTATATTATTTATTTGGTAAATAAGTTAATCAATTAAATAAAAATTAATAACAATAATTCTATTAGCTATATATTTTTTTTCTTTTAGATAAGTACATTTCAATTTGCTGCTCTTTAAAAACAAAAAAAATTCAGATTAAAATAAAACTATCTACTAAAAAAATTAACAATTTTTCTCTATAAAAAATCGAAATCTAAAAAAAAGGCCATTCACCCATCATCCATCACTCATCACACACACACTCACACACACGCACACATGCACCCACACAACTAAAAACATTTATCCATTTTGAAAAAATAAATATTAATAATTAAACATTATTTTGTTATGAACCGGAAAACGCTTTTAAATAGTTTATAATTTTTTCTTAAAAGGTTAATTATTTATTAATTGAAAATAAAGTATTTGAGAACTTCTAACTTAAACACCGACTATATTCATGTGGTAATTATTTACATGTGTTGAACAAGAATTCCTAAAACCAGCCGTAATTAGTTAATTATGAGCCATCAGCAGAGCTTTTAAAATTGAACATTTGTCCATTGAACTGATTGACCAAAAGAGGTGGCATATTTTGACCATTGTTTATTTGATTTGGATTAAATGTACCAAAATAGTTCATATCACTAGATGGATACATATTAGGTGCTGTGTAATTCGATGCTGAATACGAGTTGTTTGCATATGCAAAATTAATGTCTATGGATTGATTTGGTTTAGCAAAGTCAACAAGTGCATTTTCACTTTTTAGCTTGGCTTTTTTGGCCTTAGTGGTCTTTGTTTTTTCAGTCTCTTGACCACTTGTTGACGGACTATTGGTCGGATTTGTGCTTTTGTTTTTTTGATGCACTTTGGCATGACGCTTGCGCTCATCAGATCTAGCGAAGCGTCTGTTGCATATTTCGCAAGAGAACGGCTTTTCGCCTGTGTGTGTGCGTCTGTGGGTGGTGAGATGGTCGGAGCGGGAGAACGCTCTCGAGCAAACGTCGCACCGGAACGGCTTGTCGCCAGTATGGATGCGCAAGTGACGAGTGAGCTCGTCAGAGCGAGAAAAGCGACGAGGACAGCCGGCCACAGTGCACGCATGTGGACGTTCGTTGATAGGGGTCTTGCTCGGTCTGTTCGGGTATTTTCTCGGCTTAAGAGGCAAAAATTGCTGTCCGTTTGGGTTGGAATTGGCCTCATAGCTCGATGGAGAGCTCGCATTTGACACAAATTCAGGTTTTAGCTCTGCTCTCAAACGGCTCCTAGAGTCGTAGTTGTCATCGACCGGCTGGCTCTCAACAGGCTCGTTTTTAATCAGCGGAATAAACGCTGGCTGGCTAAAAGCCTCATACTCGGTTTTTACGGGCGCCTTTTTACAATTTATAAAACCAATGTTTGCATTTTGATTGCTGTAATTGTTATCAAAATTGTCCTCTGAGCTCTCGTTCAATTTACTTAGTTCGTCGTCATCGATCGGCGTCCGATTAAGCGCACTGTTGGATGGTGTCGAGCTACTGTCCTCGTCCCTTTCGGATGTTGGCCCTTTTTGATATTCGTCTGGCACCGAATCGCCATTAAAATGGTTCCGTAACTCGCTATCTTCTTTATTCACTTGATATGCTGGCTTCAATTGTGCTTCTGCTGGTGTCGAATTCAAATCGTTATCTTTTATTTAACACAAATAAATTTTTACTTTTTAAATAAAAAAAAACTAAATCTTTTTTTTAATTTTTTATTAATTATTAATCATTTAAAAAAAATCCTCCTAAAAACCAATAACCGCTATTTTTTTTCAAAGCGAAAAAAATTTTATTCTCTCGAATTTTCTGTATTTATAAAAATTATAGTTTTTTAATTCAATTTTTTTAATTTTTACCTCCAAAAAAAAATTTAGAAAAATAATCTTTAGTATTTATTTTAATGTAAAGGCATATTTAAAGAATATTTTAAAGGCATGTATTTTCGACAATAACAAAAATGTATTTTTGTGTCACAGAAATAATTATTTAAAAGGAGAAAATTTTGTCAATTATTCTGAAATTAATAAATTTGTGTTTAATCATCAACAAACACTAGCAACTTCATTGACGTTGGGTATTGTGGTATTGTAAAATTCAAATAAAACCAAAATTCTTTTTAAAATTTACTAAATACTACTTTGTTGCACTTTTTTTTGATAAAACTAAATTTTTTATTTTCTTTTTCTAGGAAATCAAATCAATAATGAATTGATGTTTTATTTTTTTTTTCAAAAGATGTAATGTTGCAATTTTTTGTACCTTTTCTTTTTAAACATTTTTTTTAGTAAATTTTAAGTTATCAAAAAAGCAAGAATTTTCGCTTTGTTTGTATTTAAATTTCACAATACCGGGTATTGCAGTAGAAACTGTTGCAAATGTTGTAAAAATCAGTTTGTTCACCAGAATCAAAAAATTCAGTCACAGAAAGATATTTTTACCAATCTTTTTTTTTTCCATATTTTGATATTACTTTGCTACTTTAAAAACAAGATTTGTTTTTTACTAAAAAAGAAATTGAATTTTCAAAAAAAAATAAATATTTTAGAAAAAAAAAACAAATTTTATATTCATTTAGTATTGAAAATTTTAAACTAAAAAACATGTTAAAACTTATATGTAAATATATTTATAAAAATTGGGTTAAAATGGTTATTTTTTTTTGGAAATTTACTTAAGACTGTTAGACAACGGATTAGTTTAATCAGACTATGCTACTTTGATCTAAATTGAAAAAATAGAAGAAAATATTTTTTGAAATTCAATTAACTTAATTATATATTTTTTTTTGGCACTTTAGTAAATTAAATGAATAAATTAACAGATAACATTTCTTCAGGGAAATAGTCAGTTTTTTTTTAATTCAAATTTTTTTTTACTTAAAGTTTACATAATGAGTTTTTAATTCTTTTCAAGTAATTTATGAAAATTGTAAATTTCTTTACTAACATTTAAAGATTAAACTCAATCTAAATGAACTTATTTTGCAACATTGTGCGATATCAAAAATCAATCATGTGGCTAAATGACTAAGTCTCCATTCCAACCGGCCAAGGCTTCGGTTAAATTATTTTTTAAATAAATAAAAAAATAGTTAGAAAACACTAGCTGAAATAAATCAAACAAAGAAAAGTGCAAAAACAGGAGAGAATAATTCTTTCTCAAGCTATTAAGAAACGAAAAAGACAAAGTGGACTGATAGACAATAAATAAAGCTTAACAATATATCAATAGATTATTAAAAATAAGAATTTAATTTTTTTTTAATTAGAATGATAAATTTAAAATTTGGAAATATGTGCTTTAAAATGTAAAATTCTGATTAACTTTGACA
Organism: Brachionus koreanus; assembly: GCA_016987375.1. Lineage (NCBI taxonomy): Eukaryota > Metazoa > Rotifera > Eurotatoria > Ploima > Brachionidae > Brachionus > Brachionus koreanus. The sequence continues at coordinate 1,018,757 of PJRA01000401.1, forward strand.
GGTCCTTTTAATCCTAATCTTGAGAGAGTCATTCTTTAAAATGATCCTTCAATTGAATCAGCAAACAAAGCTTCGACAATTTAAGTAAAAACAAATAAAGCTCTAGTCTCATCAACGCTTGGAACTAAGCCTATCTACATAAGGTAAAATGGGGGTAATTATAAATGTGGTTAATTTGGTTACGAAATTTTGTTTTTCAAAGTTTCAAAGTTAGTTTTTAGTTTTTTTTTCTTTAATCCCTCAAAAATGTCTTGTTTGGCACCCAATTATATAAAAAACTTTAAAATGAAAATTTTTGTCTCAACGTGAAATCATTGAATAAGGCTAAATGGACACAGATAATGTTATGAATTGAACATTGAAGTAGACAATTGAAAAATTCGAATTAATGGAAGTTTAATTATCAAACGAACAAAGCAAGAAAGTGGTTCTATTGGAATTTGGTGCTGTATGAGACACTATGGTCTAGGAGTTTTTTCTGCATTTAACAGAAGACTTAATTCTATTAGATATGAAATGATATTTTAGGAAATAACTTATTTCTATCAATAGATAAATTGAGAGTAAATGAGACCTTCATATTTTAGCAAGACAATGACCGTGATATTCGTACAAAAATTATGAAGCAATGATTTAAAAAGAAAAATATTGAAAATTTATGGAGTTGGTTTGTAAAAGAGATTGCTAGACATAAGCCAAGGTCATTGGATTAGCTTAAGGAAATAGTCAAAATCGGAAAATTAGTAAACTCAATGCCAAAAAGAATTAGTGACTAATTGAAAAATTAAGTCGGTTCAACGCGTTTTTCAAATGTCTTATTAAAGTTGTTTCTCAACTTTTTCACAATCAATTTTTTTAAACTTTTTTTTTAAAAAAGGCCAAATTTGTGTGTCTTATTTATTTATTTATTTATTTTAAAAATAGTTTAGGCGAAGCCTTGGCCGGTTGGAATGGAAACTTTGTTCTTCCTTTCAGCCACATGATTGATTTTTGATGTTGTACAAGATTGAGTTTAGCGTTTAAATTTTTAAAATGTTAGAAAAGAAATTTACAATTAATATTAATTTATGTTAGAGAATTAAAAATTCATTATGTAAACTTAAAGTTGAATGAATTTATGAAATTGGTGCTATTTTAAGGAAAAAATCGAACGGAGTAGTGAATTTTTTTTGGTTGTTTACGTTGTAATTACGCAAATCTTCATGAATTTGACTATGGGTAAGACGACTAAGAAAGAAATTTTTAAATAATTTATTGTATCTATTTTCTAGCAATTCAATTTTCATATTTTTGTGTGTCTTATGTTATATATATATATATATATATACTTTTTTTAATGAAGAAAAAAATTTCTTTAAATTCTTTTATTTTGAAAAAATCGTTCTTTTAATATGTAACACCCCCTGTACCCCAGGTCCCACCACTCACAGTAGACATATATATATTTGGCTATTTTTAGAAAAATTAGAGATTTAAGAAAATAAAGATTTAGAAATAGAATCTTTTCTCTTTTATAATTTATTTAATAGTGCCACGCTATTAAATTGGTGATAGCGGTGGGATCTGGGGTACAGGGGGTGTTACAAATAAAAAAAATTCTTCATTCATTTCTTAACTTTTTCTCAATACTGCATTTTAGATAAATTTAAATCTTAATTGTCCCAATTCACTTGAAATGTAGACATTTAATTTAAAACAAAAAAAAGAGCATAATGAACTAGAAATTCTAAATTAAGGCTCAATTTCAAAGAAATTAAGAAAAAAAAAATTTTAAAAAAAAATTTTTTTATCTAAATAAAGAAATTTTGTTAAAAAAAGTGAAGTTTTTTTTTTTTCAAAAAATCCTATCAAAGAAAAAAAAAAGATTTAATTTGAAAAACTAAAATATTTTTTCCGAATAAAAACATGTAAAAATTAATTTTTTTTGCTTGTTTAGCACATTCATCCATTAGCTTTAATTTATGTCGAATATAAATGTGAAAGCAATAATTGCCACCACTTTACTGTCTTTACTAATTTGATTTTTATCTTTCAAAGATTTTTTATTTTATTCACAATTTAAACATCAATGAATAATAGTTAATTTAAAAATTACAATTATTTTCGCAATTATTTTCCAACTCACATAATCATCTTAATTAAATTGGCCATCAAATTTAAAAAAATTTGAAATTGAAACACAATTACTTGTAAAATTAAATCTTGATTACTTAATAAATCTGATATTTTAATTGGGTTCTTCTGACACAACGTCAATAAGAGATGAAAGAAGATAAGCCCACGATTCACACAGCTATGTAAAATGATATATTGGGAATTTGCTATTGATTTTGTTTTTGAATAAAGGCCTATCTTTTTTTTTATGCATCAGAAAAAAATCTAAATAATTAAAAACAGTCTTAGTTCTGGTTTTAATTGCTTCTAAATAAATTGAAAAAAATAAAATAAAATTTTATTCTTAAAATAAACCTAATTAGTTTGATAATTTTTGAAAAAAAATGAGTCTTTTTCTAATAATCAAAAAATAAATGATGAATAAGCAATTGATTAGATTAAAAATAGAAGTTGAACACATAATTAAATTAATTCGAAGACTTATTGGGACAAAGAAAAAAGCTTTTGGGATTTACCTGTGAGGGTGATTTCGTTTTCAACAATGGGAGTCGGCGACGGCGGGAAGAAAGCAGTGGGCACTGTTACAGTGCGCGGAGTGTTCAGCTTGTCAATGGGAGTCGTGGGCTCTTGGAGGCCAGGCTCGATCTTTAGATCTGTGCCTAAAAAATTGGAATTGTAATTTTGGTTGAAGCTTATCCGTCTCGGCTCTCGTTTGCATTGTGCGCTCTTACTAAACGCCTTACTGGCGCTACCGTTCGAGTTTTTGTGGCTCATCGCAAATACTAAATTGCACTCGGGTTCATTAACCTAAAATTAAGGAAAAAAATCTTTTTTTTTTATATTACTATAAATAAATAAACAATTTATTTCTTAAAATGAAAATAAAAACAAACAAAAATCATGTTGAGATAGCAATTCTAATAAAAGAACGAGCCATGTTCGTTCTTCCTGTTCAAATTCTCAATTAAATTTTGTTCGCTCAAGAAGGCGAAATATTGAAATTTAAAAAAGAAAATGTATTTCAAAATTTTGGCTATATTTATCATTGTTCATTATCAGATTTAATTATGCTAATGTGAGAGCCTAATTGTTAAATAAGGAGAAAAAAAATGTATTCCGAAAAACCCTATGGTTGACGGCTGCAGTGATAAAATAATTATGAAAAAAATTGATGGTGATGATAACAAAAAAGTGTTACTTTACACTTAATATATTTCCAAAGAATTCTTCTATTCATAAACATTAATGTATTACATAAAAAAAAGTAAAGCATTCGGGCTCGCAACTCACTAGTATGCTTTCAAAAAATCTATTACGTGCAAAAAATATTGGCTTTTTTAACATTTTTATCATAAAAAATTTTAAAATTATTCCCATTTTTTTTTCTTTCTATTCTTCTCTATAATATTGAATAAATTAATAAATAAGAGAATATTAACTTTAAAATGCTTTGCAATTATGTAGTGCAATAGTTTTCATAGAGAAAAGAAAAAATTGAAAATTTTTATTTTTTAAAAAAAAAAATGCTACAATCGGTCATGTCCAAATTGCCGAGGTAAAAAAATAAAATATTTTTTATCTTTTATTTTTCTCATTAGTTAAAAAGTTTGATGAGCTCGGCACTGAGTCTGAATCCAGTTAAGCTTGTTTTGGACCAAGTTAGGACCAGAACGACATGCTCGAAGAGCAAGGGAAAAGAAAAGTCGGTAAAGACGGCCATGCAGCGCTATTTTCGCCTTGGAAAGCGCGTTTGGATTAAAGCTCAGCCCGGCTATCACCACCACTTGTATCTGAAGCCCGCTGAAAAGCGTTTTATTCTACAACAGCCAATTCTGCTGCGCAACAGAGAGTCCAGAATGGTCGAGAGGATGGCTGGTCGATATTACAAAAAATTAAGGCTGGAAAATTTTGTCGACCCTCCGTTTATCTACTACCATCCCTATCTAAACCGGGTCAACCAGATCAATACAAGCCTTAAGAAAACACAGTTTTTTCCCTAGTTTATTTTTCTTTTAATTTTTTTTGTTAAGGTGTAAAAATTAAAATAAAAAATTGACTCAAAAATTTTTATTCGTAAATCAAATTTATTGAAAAAAATTGTGCTTTCAACACCTCTATTTCATAGATTTTTTTAGGAAAATCTATTTTAAAATGAATGATATTTAGAAAATTCAATTTTAATATTATTTTTAAAAATAAAATAGATTCAATTTCCTGACTATAAATATAAACATTTCTAATGATTGTTTTAGAAATATTTCAAAAAAAATAAAATTTATTTTCGGCTATTACATATAAAATTTCAGTAAATTTCAAGCTGCTTAAACATCTTTTCATTAATAATCAAATTACAGTTCTTTATTTATTTTAAAAAAATATAATTTTTTATGAATTTTTTTTTATAAATATTAAAAAATTTATTTAACACTAGAAGCACCAAGTATTTTTTCACGTTTTTTTAATTTGAAATTATTTTATAATAAAAACTATAACAATTTTATTAAGTAATATTATTTTTAAAGAAAATTTTAAAATCTACAAAAATCAAAAAAGATATATTTATTTCAACAATCCATTCAAAAGATACCAGGATTTAAAAAATTTTAAAACGAGTCATTTTGACTCGTTTGGTGCTTCTAGTGTTAAAAAAAATAATAATAAAAAATTTTTATTGTAATAATTTGTTCATGAGGCTTTTAATTGAATCGATAAATAGATTCGAGTCAAAAATTTTTAATAAACAAATATTGTTTCAGCAGCATTCCGATGCTTCGAGCAATATCCTGGTATTTAAAGTTATTGAAAAATAAAAAAAGAGCTTTTCACAAGAGATAATTAAAGCTCTCAAATTTAAAAAATATAATTGAAACTGAGACGCATTTTACATGTAACTTTGATTACGAGGGTTATAGTTGAATAGAAAATTTCTATCATCAAATTATCCTTTAAATTCAATTAAAGATACAAAGGTTTAGCATGATTAAAAAATACTAAAAATAAAAAATTTTAATTCTATGCTTTTATTAGGAAAAATTTTAGAATTTTTTTAAAGATGTTATTATTTTATTTCTTAATTTATTTTTAGTTCAGTTTTTCCTTGCTAATTTAAATATTTCCAAAAGATATCATGTATAGTTTTTGATAGTTGATGATTTTACATTTTCATCTGATCAAAAATTTTTAATTATAAAAATTCAGATTCTAATTTAAGATTGTTTTTAACTTTTTATTGAAAAAATTTTCAAATACAATAAAATCAAAAAAATATATATTTCCAATAGATTAATTGGTGGGCCAAGCCATGTTTTTAATTTTTTTCAAAAGTTTATTTCATTAATTACATAATTGTATTACATAAATAAAAAGTCGATCTTTTATCACTCTCAATACCTGTTCAAATTAATTTTTTTTGTTTTTTAAAAAATTTGAAACAGCAAATTGAAATATCTTGAACGTTAAAATTTAATTTTTTAGCTTCATATATTATTTATCGATTTCAGATATTTTCCCTGTTCAACTCCTAATTATCATAAGCAATTTTACGCAATGTGTTCTGATCCAAGCTATTGCGAATTTGATAGAAAACTTTACACTAGGCTTTCGAGCCATATTTGGTGATGACAAAGAATTCTCACAGATGCTTTTATGAAATAACTTTCTTCCATACCAGATGATGACAGAAGGCATTCTTTTTTAATATATGCTTAGTCATCAAAAATTCTAGTTACTTTTAGTTCAGAGATTTTTTTTTGTTTACAAAAAAACAAACTAGAATAAATTAATAAATTTTATTGAAAATTAAATTTTTTTTTAGAAAAAAAAAATTTGAAAAATACTCTTAGTTTATTATTATTGAAAAAGAATTGAAAATTCAATTTCTTTTATGTTTATTTTTACATTTGAAAAAATTCTACTTTTAAAATGAGACAATGTATGAAGAGAATGGTATGTATGGTAGAAGATTAAGAAAAAATTTGCAATACCAGAATATGCCAGTGGTCTCGTCTTCAGAGCTATTGTCACGAGCATAACCAGATGTGAAATATTTAAAATAATCAACATTGATGTATCTTGATAAGAAAATAATTGGTTTGAATAGATAATGTGCCAAGTCGTTGACCACTGTGTTTGCATAGCAAGAGGCCAGCATTGAATTTACGTAGACAGTACCCGTTTCTGTCAATGGTGCGTACGCTCCAGCCTCAACAACTTCTTCTTTCTGCACAAGTCTTTCGAAATCTAAGGGAGAATTCATGTCTTTGCTCTCAGTGACTAGCTGGTCATTCAGCTTTAAATGCTTGGCAAACACAAATTCTATTTTTGTAGTGCCTTGCTTTAGCCGTGCTATGAAATGCAAAGGTGAAATGGTCAATGTTTTATTTGAAGATGTGGTCAACTTAATATAAGTGGCAATTATATTGCGATTTTCATGCAAATATGTGACAAATCTCGAATATTTCCATTCTTTTTCATATCTATCAAATGTCTTAATGTAGTCACCACGCTTCAATTCCGATATTTTGATAGTACCACGATCTTGCGTCTCAATCGAAGTATCTCCAGAAAAGCAAACTTGAAAAAAAAAAATTAATTTTTTTATTTAAATAAATTTTTTTAAAATTTTTTTCTTTTACCTAAATTACTGCAGCTAGGTCCATTATAACTTGATGCACACTCGCAGTAATAATTTCCATTAGGATCACGCTTACAAACACCGTATTTACATCTTGGATTGCATTTTTCAACCTCGCAAAACGGACCTTCATAGCCAGGCGTTATACACGCACACTGATACTGACCCAGCTGATTCAAAATACATTTTCCATATGCACATGGAGTTGTCTGACAAGTCTGGCTTTTTGGCTGATCACATAGCAAGCCTGTATAATCGGAAGTGCAGTTGCACTCAAAGGCTAGTGTTCTTCGCTTGAGACAAATACCGTTGTTCATGCAATTGATTCTTTGACAAGGATTGAAGACAACTTCGCAATTTTTGCCTATAGTCCACTCGGGACATTGACATTTGTAATCTAAGATTGAAATTTTTTAGTTTTTTATTATTTAGCAAAATTTTTAAATTCAAAAAAATAAAAATCAATCTTTGTTTTATCTATTTTATACCTGTGAGACCAATAGGTACGCAAATTCCTTCTCTTTGACAAGGATTAGAAGCACAAGCGCCCACCAAGTTTTGTTTGCATCCTAGGCCACCATACGAACCATTGCATGCACAAGTATACGAGTTCTGGTCTTGTTTTATGCATGTTCCATAATTGTAGCAAGGCTTGCTTGAACATGGATCTGTGTTTGTTAGCGAGGACTTTTCACAATATTCTCCATAAGTGTTCTAAACAAATAATAAAAAAAATAAAATTGAATGTGAAAAATTGAAATTATTTTATTCTTGAATATACAGCTGAGCAGTGGCAGACAAATGAGCCGTCGCGATCTTCGCATGTTGAGCCAATCCAGCACGGACGCAATTCACATCCGTATCTAAGTTTTTCATCTGATGAAAGTGCATTAAGGTTTATTTCGCATCTTGGTCCAATAAAGTCTTTGTTACACAAACAAACTTGCTCAATGCTAGCAGCAGGACGTGATACTAGAACGCCACCATTTAAACATTGTTGACTCACTTGACAATCTTTAATTTGTTTAAAAATAAATTAGAAAATAGATCATTCATTTAATAGGTTATTGTATTTATAATTTTATTTTAAAAAATTTAAATTAGCCATAAAAGAGATTAGAACTTGATAGGAATATTAATTTTTTTTTGTTGGATTACAAATGATAATTATTTCTAATTCTATTTGATTTAATAAAAAATTCAAAAATGTCTTGAATTAATTTTTTCTATTTTAAAATCTAATCCACTTTATGGAAAAAAAGTATATATGTATTTTTTTTAAACAAAAAATTATTTGCTTTATTTTTCTAAAACACACTTTGATAAGAACAATTATAAAAATTTTTTTTAATGTTCAATTTTTTCAAATGATCAATTAAAAATTAAAAAATTAATGAAACGGCAAAAATATCTTGTATTTTTCAAATAACTTAAAAGATTATGAACTATGTGTCAAAAAACTCTTCTTTTCAAGTCCAAAACTAGTTCTGCAAAATTTATTAGCTGATCTAAAGCTTAGACATAAGTTCTGAATTTTAGTATTAATGATTTTTTAATTTTGTAGATTCGGATAATTTTTAAATTTTTAAATCAGCTTATTTATTTTGCAGAAAAAGTTTTTAGAAATTCTAAACATTTTTCAAAATTATTTAATTAAATTTATAACTTTTTTCAAACGATAGAAAAAATATTTTTAAATTGACAATGTGAAATTTCATACAATATTTCCAATACAAAAATTAAAAAAAATCTATAAATTTTGTTCTTATGATGAAAAATGTGCTTTGCAAATGAAACACAGTGAAACAACCTACTACAGAAGTCTGCAAAATTCAATTCAATAAAATAAAATGAAAGTAAATCGCAATCAATTTGCACAGATTTTGCAGACTTCTACCGTAGATGAAACAACAGTTGTTTCACTTTGTTTCATCTAGTTAATTTTTTTTTAATTTTTGTATTTAATAAATATCACATTGTCTTTTAAATTAAAAAATGAAAAAATTGCTCCAATTTAAAAGCCCATTTTAAAAACTTGAAATAACATGTTAGGTCATAAAATTTTCGATTTTTTAAACATTTGGTATTTGTTTAATTTTAGCTTCTCTGTAATTCTAGAACTTTAAGTCAAATTATACTTTAAAATAAACAGAATCAAATGCTTTTTATTAAATGACACATCTAACTCTTATTTGATTATTCAATTGGAAAACAATTTTATAAAATTAAAACTTTAAATTCAAAATTTTATTTTTTAATTTGTTGGTACTTTTAGGTCATTATTGGATTAAAAGCTTATTAGCACCAACAACAGTAACACGTAGAATATGTCTAGTGAAAGGTGAAAATTTTCTTAAAGTAAGAAGAGCATAAAAATTGGTTTAAAAAATTCAATAATTGTGATTAAAGCCTTCAGAAGAAAAAAGGTGCTTGTAGACACCATGAAGATTTGCTAACTATTGTTTATTTTTTTTTGCAAAATTTGTTAAGAGAAGTTTGTGAATGAAAAATAAGCTTTTAGAATTTTGCTTTAAAAGAAACATCCTTTTTTGACTTTTTTGAGTTAGTTTTTCAACCACTTGCTAAGAAATTGAACCGTTCTATCAACACCAAATGTTATCCATTTTTTAGAAAAATCTTAAAGAACAGTGAATTTTGAAAAAAATAGCACTGTAAATACTTCATAATTAGGGTTAACTGTTTGAAACAGAATTTAATGATTATTAAGAGTTTAATAAATGATTACTTACTTGAAAGACAAATAGATGTGAACAATAATAAAGCACAAATAACGGTATTTGTCATAATGGTAACGAAATTCAAATCTAGATGTAATTTTTTTGTTTTTGATTTTTTTCTAAATTGAGCTTTTAATTTAATAAAAGTTTGAAAAAAAAAAGTAAAAAAAACAAAACTTATTTTTTAAATATTCAAAAATTAATGAGTAAAAAATTATGGTCCTAATCGAGAGTTGGTGAATATTTAAGATTAGAAAAAAATAAACCAAAACCAACTTTTGTGTATCGGTTTTCACCGGCACAATAAAAATTTGAATATTTTTTGTCTAAATAAATAAATCAAATTTTATTAAGAAGATTTTTGATAATTAAATTTTATTGTCAAACTCGACAAAGAAAAAAAATAAAGAGTTTAAGGAATAAGACTATTCGCCAAATGTATATTTGTTGATTAAATATTTTGTCATATCGTATTTCATAAAGTTTCAATTTGAATTTTTCAACAGGTTAATCAAATAGTGATTAGAACGAAGGATTTATTAATTGAATTAATTTAAATTTTTTATAAAAAATAAAAAAAAAAAAGAAAAAAGATGACATGTGTCCGACTAGTCTAATCGGATTCAAGCTCGCTCAAATCACTCGTATTTACATTACTCACTGATATATCATCAAGTATTCTCGAGTCTTCATGATCCAATTTCCAATCAAAGCTTAATTCAAATCGAATTTAATTAAAATTTTGCAAAAAAAAAATTGATAAAAATTACTTGTATTCATGAGTGGGATCAATTTCCAGCTTGGGCTCATCACAGCTAGAGTTTTGTTTAGCTGTTTTTTTTATTTGAATCGGTTTTGATTTGAGTAAATTTTTTGTTGTTGACTTTTCTTCTTCAAGGATTAGACATGTTCACATTTAACATGATACTCAAATGGGTTTGAAATTACCTTTCTTTGCTGATTCTTTTTCTTCACTTGGTGTCGACTTTTTGTCCGACTCGGATATTTTGCGAGTCTTTTCAGATTTTGTTCTTTCACTTGGCAAAAAGTCTTCGACACATACTTTTGTCTGACTAGGCGACTCTGTCTTCACCGGTGGCTTGTTGTCCGCTACAGGTGTGAATGCAATGTGTTCAGGAATAAATGATGCTCTTGGCTTATTCTCACTTTCACTTTCTGAAACCATATTTTTATACCTCAAAGCAAAATTAAGAAATTTTTTCTTTTTACCATTTGGTTTGACAATTTTCTCCACAATGGAATCAACTAGTGGCCTCAGAGCCGGGTCTTTTTTTGAATCAATTGCTTGATTTATTAAATTAGTAATCTCTTGATTAAATGATAAATTTCTTTAATAAAATAATCTATTTTAATTAATTTAAAATTTTTTCTAAGTTTATTTACTCATAAAGCTTGCGTCTGAGTGTATCGCGAATTTCGTTTTTTCTGAGAGGAACACCCAATTTTTCTTGATCTTCAAGAAATTTTTTTACATATTCTTCAATATTTTTGTTCAAATTTTGAAATAATGGCTAAAAATTCAATTCTTTTCAATTAAATTTGATATATTTTTAATTAAATTTTATTTTTTTAGCTAACTTGAGAGGTTATTTCGCCAAAGCAGTCTTTTCTCAATCGGTCAAAGTGTCCAGCTGCTTTAAACTCTTTAATTACATCTGAAACAACGGGCCTTAAATGTTGGTCTTTGTCCATTTTAGATGGTATAAAATATAAACTTATAAAATAATTTTTTTTTCATAATTTTTTAAAGCTGGTATGTTTTTTTTTAACATGCATGCACTCTTCATAAAATTTTGCAAATTTGTTTCTTAATTTTATTAATTAAAAAATTTAAAACTTTTCTTTTTCCAATTTGAATTAATCAACAAAAAGGAAATGTCTCCGTCTTTTCATCTTAAATTAACAGAAAATTTTATAAAATATTCTCTATGCATAATCATGTTGAATTATTTCCTGTAAATTTTTATTAGCAATTAAATTTTTTGGATAAATTAAAATACACTTTTTAAGAACAAAAAATTACTTAATTTGTTTATTTTTTTTCCGGCTGGTCTTCCACGTATATTCTTAAATTTATTTTTCATTTTTTTCCAATCTATTCTTTTATGCTAATAATGACTGCTCATCTATCTAGACTTTAAATACTTACTAAATTGCGAGCTTAATGGAATTTATGTGATCACATTTGTAGTTTTTTAAAGTAATTTTTATTGAATATTATCAGATAAATTAATAATTAATTTTTGTTTTCCTTAAGACTAGGCACTTATGTGTCAATATCGGGGTCAGTGCTAGCCGATTCAGGTTTTAAAGATTACTTAGGTTCTGATCTATTTAGAACTTCTCTAAAGTGTACAACCAATCTTTGTCATTGCTCTCATTCAGTTGTCACTAATGTTGTTCTTTTCTGTTATATCGCATTAGTGATCTTGAATAGCACATGTAGGTCCCTTTTTAAGCTGACTTTTTCTGCTTACGCACTAGTTTATTTTGTTTCACTTATATTATTACAATACAATAATGCTTATAATTTCTTCTAATTTGGTCAGATACATATTTTAAGTTTCAAATAAAAATTATTCCGTTTTGTTACTTTAGATTTTTTTCAACTTTTAGTTTGAAGCAATGTCAAGGAATTTTATTTATTTGTATATTTCTCATTTTCTTTTTAGTTTCTTCTTATTTTAGTAAGTCACCGCAACGGGTGTTCAAAATGTAATGACAGTAATTTTAGAATAAAAATAAAATATGTTCTTATAATCAGAAGACTGAAATTTTGTATAAATGTAACTTAATCTCTAATGTAAAAAAATTAATTATTAGTTTAATTGAATGCTGTTTATTTTCTGAATTAGGCCAATTACATTACCTCTGACCTTTTCTTAAAAATCACCTCGGCACAATGCTTTCTAGAAAATTAAGTTTTTTTTATCATATTAAAGAAAATTTTACAAAGATTTTAAATATATACATGAATTAGTTATAAACAATCATACATTCAAAAGTTATGATAAAAAAATACTAAATTCTGACATTTATTTTTTTGGTAAAAATTCGAGTGTTTTAACATATTCGATCATAACTTTTGAATAAAATAAGATAATGGCATCAAATTTTGTACATATAGACTCAATTGCCTGATAATTAATAAAAGTTAATTAAAATCATATATTTAGGCGCTATATTTTAAGTACAAAAATACAAAAATGGTTTTTTAGAAAGCTACAATAACAAGCTTTAAAATGTGATATTAAGAGTGTTGGTAGATGGAGTGAATAAAAATCCTATTTGGTTCAACCGAGATATTAAACAAACATGTCAACTTAAATTCAGGGCTTTTGCCAAATATAGAGGAGCTTCTACAGCGAACAAACAAGAGCTTTTGCAAGTTGTTTGCGGATGAAGCAAATTGATTAGCGCCATTAATAATACAACTGATCAAATGTAGGGCTGTAACTTTTCTATTTCCACTGAGGAAATAGAAATAAAATTTATTTATCTTATCAGGAAAAAGAAATAACTCTCATTTCTTTTACTATGAAAATTAAATAATTTTTGTTTCTTATTTCCAAGAAAAGGAAATAATAATTATTTTGTATTACCTGAAATTAGGAATAATCCTAATTTTTTTTTCTTGGAAAAAAAAGAACTCTTGTATTAATTTTTATTTTATTTCTAATCAAACTTAGTTGTTAAAAAAATTTTAAACAAGCCTTAGACCAGATTTAATGAAACGGAAAATACTTTAATAGTTCGAATTCAAAATAAAATTGATTATAAGTACAGGGTATTATCCTTACTAAAAATAAAAATTTTTAAATATTAAAATATAAACTTCTTTTTTTTTCGAAAAATCATGCCCAGTTCAAAATTAACTTTAAGCCAAAAAAAATCTCAAAATTCTCTTCTTGTACTCCATTCATTAAAAATCTCTAAAATAAACAAAAAATCCAAAAAGGCTCAAAAGTCGAAATAAAAAAATAATCCGAAATGTTCACAAAGAGATATAATTATTTGTAGATGATTTAGAAACTCAATTATTTGAAGATGGAGTTCAAGGTGAAGACATGACAACCGATGATGAATCAGATTTAATTGAATATGATGGAAAAAATAAGACAAATCTTCCGGATGCATAGATTCACTTTGAGAGAATATTCGATGAAGAATACATCTGTTTGATTTGTAGAGAAAGTAATAAACAGTCTGTAATTAAAGCACCTAAAAAAAAAGACGGAAACTTAAGAAAACATCTCGGGAGCTATCATAAAATGATAAACTATATTATCCATCTCAATTAAAAATATTCACTATAGTAAGTTATGTTAAAGAAGAAAAAAAAAGAGTTGGATTTTGCTGCTATAAATTGCATAATAATTGATGGGCGACCTTTTAGTGATTTCAAAAAATCAGGATCAGGAATGTTTTTAATCGTTGCAGTCCCCGGATATATTGGACCAAGTCGGCAAACGGTCAAAAAGAAATAATGTATATTGGCAACTCAAAGATTGCTAGGCAAAAATCTCAATGCTAAATGCAGATGGTTTGAGAGTTGAATTAGTTGAGACTACTACTGAGCGCGATCTTGATGTAATGGTGAACAACAAATTCAAATGGAATGATCAAATTGACAACGGCGTTAATAAAGCTAACAACATGCTTGATATGCTCAAGAAAACGTTCGTGCTCAATCGTTTTTGTAGCTTTATAAAAAATATGTTAGACCGCATCTAGAATACTGTGTACCTGCCTGGAATCCTTATTTGAAGAATATATTTAGACTTGAACAAGTACAAAGAAGAGCAACGAAACTTGTTCCACAAATAAGAAGTTTGAACTATGAGTCA
>PJRA01000401.1:1033268-1055980 GCA_016987375.1 Brachionus koreanus
AACAGATTGGACAATGTCGGTAGAAACAAAAATAAAAAAAAGTCTACTATAGCGGGATTACGTTAGTCTGCTTTGTCAGTTTAGTTAAACTAAACCTGACCGTAGAATATTAACTATTATTATTATTATTAAACTAAAGTATGGTAAATAAAATTTATTAGTTCGAATATTAATAATCACAATGATTAAGATCAGGTGAATTTGGTGGCCAATTGTTTTTATTGATGAATTTATGTTAGTTCTTTTCACAATACTTTTGACATACTATTTCAGTACTTGGCTCCATCTTGTTGAAAAATCATACCATGATTATTTAGCTTTATTTAATAATAAATTTGATTGACCATACTTTAATTTAATATCACATTTTAAAGCTTGTTATTCTAGAATTCAAAAATTAACATCATTCAATTAAAATAATAATTAATTTTTTTACATTAGAGATTAGGTAACATTCGTACAAAATTTCGTGCAGACTTGTTTTTAAGTCACAAGTCTTAAGTCAAGTAAAAAGACTTAATCTTCAAGTCAAAGACTTAAATTTTTTTTTAAGTCATAACTTTGACTTAAATTTTTGTGACTTAGATTTAAAACTGAGACTTAAAAACAAGTCTGGTCTTTTGATTAAAGGAACATATTTTATTTTTATTCTAAAAATACGATCAGTACTTTTTGAACATCCGTTACTTATTTTTTTCTTATAATTTAATTATAATTGTCTTAATAAACTTTATCTAAATTCTTATGTTTTATTTTATATGAAAAATATTCTTGTTTTTTTTTCGTCTATTCACTCTAATATTTAAAATTTAAGTGATTTAAGTGCTTAAAATTGTAATCGGTCTGAGAATGCAATCAATTTTGCAAAGAAATATAACAAATCTAAATGTTGTTATAGTAATAATAGTAATAAATAAAGAAACCCCATGAAAAAAATTGTCGATAAAGTGGACAATTTAATTTGAAATAAAATTTTTATGGCTATGCTTTAAAATGATTTTTAATTATTGCTATTCTGGAAGCATATTTTCATGTCCCCAAAGCTCTGCAAACCTTTATTTTATTTATAAATAAAATTTTTAATCTTGAAAAAATAAAATCATTTTAAGCATTAAAACTAAATAAAAATTAAATGACTTATTTAGTTAATAATAAAATTTTAAGAGCTTTCTATTTGTTATTTTCATTTAGATAAAGAATGATAAGATTTTACTATTCTTGTAGTTTTATCAATTTAGAATAAAAATTGAAAATTTTTAAGAAAAAATTGTTCAATGTTCAAATTCTTTTGAATCGCTTTTTAAAATGATTTTAATTTTTCTTTTACTTGTAAAAATAGTTGCCAGCAAACAAAATCCTAGCACTTGTTCTGAGCCTATTTTTCCGTCAAGCTGCATTTGTTACTCTCCAAATGATATTACTTGTCAAGACTTTGATAGCTTTGCTCAGTTAAATTTTTCCAACAACTTTAATTCAACACGACTATTCAAGTTTGTTCGGCTTTATCCCCAAAAACCTGTTGATTTAGATCAAAAATTGAGCTTGAATGGCCTACCTCTGTCCCAAGACTCGATCATATATCTAAAAAATTTGAATTCAATTTATTTTATGCAAAATTTGGCTGTCAGCTTGGTCTACTTAGATCAATCAAGCCTTCATATAACTAATTCAAGTCTAAAGTTTTTCTATGATCAGAATCAATTGCTAAATTCTCGATGTAGCCGAATTTCAATTTTGTCCACATACAAACCATTATTTTCTTTTTTTAAAAAAATTTTTCTAAATGCAAAATTTGACAGCCAACTTTGTCCATTTGTGTTCCAAAACGCCCAAATTGATCTTTTTACCATACAAAACCTTGACAAACAAAATCAGATTGAATTTTTGGATTTTCCAAATTTAAAAATGGAGCTCAATTGTTCGGTCAAAAGGATCGAAATTGATTCAAGTAAAATACAAATTCTAAGCAATTCTTTTTTATATGAGATTATTTTTCGAAATCTTCAGGAATTAATTATAACAGAGAGCACAATTGAGTCAATAGATGAACTATTGTTCAAGAGTTTTGTCAATTTAAAACTTGTTTTGTTCAGCCTGAATAATTTTGCTTCATTTATCAAGAACAACAATACATGGCTGCAATATTTGAACATCAATAACCAAAGTGAACTGCTTATAGGGCTAATCGATCCCCTGTTAGAGTACGACTTTCCGGACCAAGATTTTTGTTCATTTTATCTATTTCCTCATGAAAATCAAGTATTTCCTTACATCAAGAGCCGAGTTGCCTTGAGCTGCACATGTACTCTGGTTTGGCTGCTTAAAAACTACGCTAATTCAAATCAAAGCTCATTTTTGCTCTCGAGCGATTCGGTTTTTGACTGCTTGAATAGCCCTGACTTTTATACAAAATTAGCTGAGTGTAATTTTTATCTTAAGCTAAAAGCATGTGCAGGTCAAATTTTTACCACTGAAATTACAACTAAATTGACCAGCGAAAGCCATACTGATACTATTGATGCTACTACCACCTATGAGACCAGTGAACAAACGACTTTAATCCAACAAACAAGCACCCGGCAAACAATAAAAGACAAACGCACTCAGATTTTTTTAATCATTTTTTCTTTATTAATTTTTATTTTATTTTGTTTAATAGCTTTTAAATTTGAATTTTTAAAAAGAAAAATTTTTTTCTTTGACAAAAAATATCTAAAGCCTATTTACAAGCAGTGTTGGCACATAATTAGAAAAAAAACTATGCCCGAAACAATCATCTATCCTTTGAGTTTGGAAAATGTGCTTGAAACAAAGCTAAGCTCAAATTCACAAATAAATAGCTGCAAAAAAATTCTCAACTGCGTAAAACATTCTATAAGTTTGAATTCAGAGCTGTTTACATCAAAAAAAACGAATTACTTTGACGAAAATCAGTTTCAAATCTTAGAAAATCGAGTAGATATGTGGCTGAATGAAGGTATTGTTGAGCCATCGATTGCAAGCCAATGGTCATCACAAATTTATTTCATTAATGAACAAAATTTTTACATAGATTATTCATTGCTTAATTCAAAGACCTACAAACACGAGGCTAGTCTTTTTAATGTAAGAGAATGCATTGAAAATTTAAAAAAAGCCAAGTATTTTACCAAAATTTGTCTTGATGCGTGTGTCTATAAAATAGAATTAGACAAAAGTTCAAGAGTTTATACATCTTTTAGTACACCAAGAGGAAAATACCAATTTAAAGCTACTCCGCCTGGTCTAGCAAATGTTTTTCTCACATTTAAACAAAACATAGAGCAATTGATGCAACATTTGCCATGCTTTGCTTACTTTGATAGTTTAATAGTCTACACTGAGTCTGAATCGTCTCATATTAGAGTGTTGGATCAAGTGCTTGAAATTTTAAATGCAAATGAAATAAAAATTAACAAAAATGAAAGCTTTTTTATGAAAGATGAAATAAATTTTTACTATGGAAAGATAAAAAATAGCATGTTCCTTAAAAATCAGTCAATTGTTGATACAATAAAACAAATTGAGTTGGCCGATAATTTTTTTAAAATGGAAAATTTTCTCATTTTTTCGCACAGCTTTGCCAAAATTTTCAAAGACTACAATTATTTGGTGGGCCATTTTGAAAGCTTAAAAAACCAAGGAATATTTTATTTAAGTTCAAAACAAAAACAAGTGCTAAAAGAGATAAAAAATTGGGTTGAATTATTTTTTAATCAAGAAATGTTTGATCAAATATTCGATTTAAGGCTTTATGTTGATTTTAGTTCAAAAGAATTTTCCTACTGTTTAACTGGCGTGGTAAGTCGCAAACAAAATTTTTCGATTCCAATTCGATTTGACTCAATTGAATTAGTTGACAGAAATAGAGTGTCGAATAAATTTGATCTGATGCTATTGACAATTAAACAACTTCAGCCATTTTTGTATAATCGAAAATTTGAAATTGTTCATCGAGATTTCTTAACAGAAGAAAATTTTATAAGTTCTATTAGAAATCATTGTCCAAAATTTTTTGAACATGTGCAAATTTATAGCTATAAGTTTAAAAATGATGTGAGTTGTGTGACTGAATATTTTAATTTTATTAAATCAGTTAAAAAGTTAAAATAAAAATCAAATTTATAACTATCAATAAAATATGCCAATTATGAAATCTAAAATAAAAGCTTTTAGTGTAAATTTTGAATTTTTTTAGTACTGTTTGATAATTATTGAAAAAAATAATTTTTGCATAATTTTTTAACATTCAATCATTTGATGGATTATCTGTTTATTTTTTCTAAAATGTTGAAATATCTTATACCAATTTTTACTTTTTTTTGGAATTTTCAGAACAAATTTGAGGACTAAAATCGAACCAATTTTTTCAAGATTTTAAACAATAAAAGTTTAATGTATTTTTAATAATTTTCATCGATTTTGTTTTGGCATATTGAAGTTTATAATCAAAATTTAATGATCATGCTCAGATGTAATTTATTATAAAAATTTTTAAGAAGTTTTTTAAATGAAAAATTTAATGCAGATAAATGTTTTCATGAGTACCATAACATGTTAAACCATATCCAACTATTTTGCATAATTCTGCATTCAGAAATCGTTTGCAGAAATTTGTACACCTAAAAAATTAAGATTAACATTAAATTTTTACTTTAAAAATATGCTTCTACAATAAATTTTTTACTCAAAAATATTTTAAAAACTTTTTTCAATCATAACTCTTGAGCATGATCATTTTAATTTGATCATAAACTTCATATTGCCTTTTGTTTTTTGATTTAAAATAGTATATTGATCAAATCAAATGGCAATCTCCACTCACTTTTTCAAGCAGAAGTACAAGAGGCCATCTATACAAAATTAAAATAGAAATAATCAAAATTGTGCCCAAAGATACCAATTCTTCACAAACCGTGTAGTAAATGGCTGGAATATGCAGTGGAAACTCATTCTAGCGTTATTTTTAAAGCAAAAATAGAGAAAAACTTTCATTATATTTTTTGCACATAATCTGTTGTCATATTTACGCATTTATGCATTGCTATAAACCACTATACTATACTATATAAAATAATTAATCAATGAACTAGATCACAATATTGGTGCTCTAAAGATTTCTCATTATCTCAAAAGAAATTTAAAATGTAAATTTATTGTTCCTAAAAATTTTGAATATCAGCTTCTTCCTTTTGATAGTAGATATTTTTATTATTTAAGCAATTGATTGTTTTTTTTTGGATAGATTGATTAACAAAAAGCTTATTACAACGAAAAAAAAAATTGATTATTTATATATTTAGATATATTTATAAAATACAAAAAATTTCACAAGACGATTAATCTGTGTTTTCTTTAGACCAAAATCTTTAAAAAAATACTGATGGGACAAATTAGAATAAGGCTTTACAGTGAATTAACATTTTACTTAAAACGATATATTAATCAATGTAAAAAAATGATAAAAATTAATTGAATAAAAAATTAACCGTAAAAAAATTTTTTTGAAAAAAAAAAACTAATGTACAAAAAGTTCTAAATATAAATTCTAAAATTTCACGAGATATTATAAAGGTAAAAAAATGACATATTTTCCTGAAATAGCATTTTAATTGTTAAAAAAGCCTTTGAAATTTATGCCTGTTAGATTGTTCATATCTTAACTCAATTTAGAATAATAAAAAAAAAAGTCATTGTTATAAACCTTTATTTTATGTTTTATTTTGACATGTTAGGATTTGGTGGCTCGTGGTTATAACACAAATAATAAAGAAAAAGATTCTAAATGACAACTTTATTAATAAAAGCCACTTCTAGCCTGAAAAAAAGAAGAAAAAATAAATAGAATAATAACAAAAAAGAATAATCAAAAATAATTAATAAATTTTTGACTTCATGGTTTTT
The DNA here is from genome assembly GCA_016987375.1 of Brachionus koreanus. Taxonomy (NCBI): domain Eukaryota; kingdom Metazoa; phylum Rotifera; class Eurotatoria; order Ploima; family Brachionidae; genus Brachionus; species Brachionus koreanus. The sequence continues at coordinate 1,039,191 of PJRA01000401.1, forward strand.
TTTTTATACAAAATAATAACAAAAAATAATGAGAGCACTTGTCTAATACTTTACAGAGTGTTAAATACTAGTGATTCGCTAAACATATCAGATTATAGTATTGCACTGTGAAACAAAAGACAATTAAGTGTTAATTATTGTTTGTTGAAATAAAAACATCATTTAAAATAATTAAATTTTAAAATATTTAAAATAATTAACATCACTTAATTATTTTATTGAACTTAATTTTAAATGTTTCTGTTGAAATAATAAAAATATATACAGTAATTCTCAGACACAGTACTGTAAACAACGGTGCGAGTAATCATATGTGCAATATATATTTATAAAAAAAAAACTAAACTAAACAAAAAATAGACTAAATGATATATGCCTATGACCAAAAAATTTAAAATTGCATATACTAATACCAAGATTAAATTCTTTGATTTTTAAATCCTCGTATCTTTTGAATAGATTTTTCAAATGAATAAATCTTTTTTATATAGATTTCAAAATTTTCTTTAAAAAATGATGTAACTTTATAAAATTATTATAGTTATTTTATAATATATTTTTGAATTTAAAAAACGTGAAAAAATGCTTAATTAAATTTTTTATAAGTATTTAATTTTAGAAAAAAATTTTCAAATTCAAAAATTTAAATCTAAATTAAAAACAATTCTTAATTGAAATAAACCGAATGTTAAGTTAAATTAGCTTCTAGACAAACAGTAGAATATTAGCCGTCGACAACATTCAGCAATTTGTCTTAATATAGAGCAAAAAATGCAGCAATGAACTTAAAAAAATTTGTCGCTAAGGCTTACACTCAACTTGGTTACTAATTTTAAATTAGTGAAAAAGTTTTTTCAATAGCTAATAATTAAAACTTTATCGAGTTTAATTAAGACTATGATAAATATTGCTCTATAGCTTTCTACTTTGTTTTTTTTTCTTAATAAGGCACAAATTTTTATTGTTTTCGGTTTTTTGAATTTTTTCACCTGAAAAAAATAAAATATTTATTTGAAAAATTTTCGTCATCATAAATAGTTTGCATACATAAAAAGAATGCAAAAGTACAAGTCTAGCCGATCAGGTAGAGCAAGCAATAAATTTGAAACGGGAACCCTGAGTCAAAGAAGCCTGAATAGTAAAAAACAAACTTTAATTCTTAAATTTGAAAATAAATTATTTTTAAATTTCAATTTTATTTTTTCCTATTCTATTAGATATTGACGAATCGTGGAAAGTAATTGGAAATTTGAAATCTGGAATGCGCGATTTGGAACAAAAATTAAACAAATATTCACAAAATATTAAACTGCTGTCTTCGATTAGCAATACTTCATTTAATTCAACTGCCCATTCATTCAATATGCCTTCAGAACCTATGAACAAAATATTTACCTCAACATCGCTTAACTCGGCTTTAAAACCAAGTGAATACCCAAAATCACCGTCCAAATGCTCTTTTGCTGAAAAGCCGATTTTTGAAAATTCTTATCTATCGAGCACCATACAAGCATGCGATCCGGGTCTTGGCTATTTTGATATTTATCAAAACGATCATCAAAATTATTCCAATTATGACTACAATGAGCCATACGAATATTCTCCAAATGTCAAGTGCTTGAATGATTTTAGTGCCGATTTCAATAGATCATATTTAAATTTTGATAACAAGCCTAGCTATGAGTGTCACAAGTCGGCCAAAACAACTAGAGTTAATGTCCATGTTCCTTCAGGTAATGTAGTTTATTCTAAAATATTTAGTCTGGATTTATTTTATATTTTTTTAAAATAAGCAAAGTAAATTAAATTTTTTTTTCTTAATTTAATTTTTTTTCTTAATTTCAAGATAAAAGATTTTTATATGATTTTTTTTTTTTAGTTTAGTTCAATTAAAAAAAGTATTGCAAAATTCAAAAATTTAAGATTAAAATAACTTTTTTACTATGATCATAAGAATAATTGTGCCTATTGTTTGGGTTTATTTAAAATTTACAATATCTAAAATTTGTCTCTTCAATCGGAGTATTCATTATAGTATTTTTCTACTGAAAATAATTAAAAAATTTTAATGACTAAATTTTTCAATTTATTTAGTATAAATACCTGGTTATTTTATCGATTAATTTATTAAAACTTTTTTAAAAATAAACATAATACTTATAAATTGTTTAACATGCTTTGTTACACATTAAAATATGTTTCCGCATTATTTTTTTTTAACTAAAAAAAAATCTTTTAAAATTTAAAATAAAAAATTTTTCAAGCATGATCATTTAATATTGATCATAAACTTCAATAAACCAAAAATTCAATATAAAATTTATTATATAATACTTGTAGAAAAAATTAAGATTTAGTTCTCTAATGATTTAATTAAAATTTTATTTAAGCATAAAGTAATTTTGGTGCAAATTTTTTGTAAGTTTCTTTCTTCAGTCTGCTTCGCTCATTCCGAGTTTAATTAAAAACTATTGAATAATGAAAAATAATATTAAATCATATATCATATATTTTTTTCAAATTCTTTCAATACGCTAAAATTAATTTTTCTGAAAGCAGTTTTTTTTAATAACAATTTCAAAATTTTAAGTTATTTTTTAAAAAATTCTTTGCCAAATTAATTTTTTTAAACAACCTTTTTGATCATATTATGTTAAGTCATAAAATTTGCGTTTTTAAAAAGGTTGGATATTTTAAAATCTGGTATCTTTGCTGAAATAAATAGAATTGCATGTTCTTCAAAATGACAGATCTTATTTTTAGTTTAGTTAATTGTAAAAAAATTATAAAATGAAAAATTTTGATGGAAATTTTGAAATTTCGGTACAGTTAGTTCATTGTTGAAATATATGCCTATCAGTAGAAACAACAATGGTACAAGATGGATTTTAAAAAATTCAAGAGTGTTGATACGAGTCTTCAAAAAATAAATTATCATGTAGAAAAGCTATTTTTCATCAGAAAGATCTTTGTACGGCTTTTGAGAGCAAGTCAATTAATTACAGATCATTACTGGTAATGAGAAATAGATTTAGTTTCGAAATTGTGATAACAGAAATCAATGGTTGTGCCTTTTTCAACTAGATCAGCCAGTCGTGAAAAGAGATAAAAAGATGATGTTGTGTGTTTGATGGAATTTCCAAGGAGTAGTAAAAAAAAAGAAAAATATGGAAAAAAATTATAAATATGAATTACTTTATAAATCTTTTTTTTAATTGAATAAGAAGAAATAAAACGATAGAAATGGTTTTTCCGGGCTGATAGTTTAACTGCTTGTGCCGACGCTTTGGCTCTTAATTTTCTTTTTGTTTCTAACTCATTTTTTTGTCTTATCTCGTAAATTTGTCTTTCTCTAGTTTCCCATACAATACATGATTCTTTTTGGTGTAACCAAATATGCTCTGTATAGCCATAGTGCAAGGTCTGTGTTCTGATTCAAGTGTTTAGATAAAAGCTCATTGCGTTAAACTGGTAATGATTATTAGGAGTCATTTTCTTAGAAGAAGACATTTTACTAACCAAAGTCAAGTTAAAGATTTTTGGCTATTTGTTGATCTTTTTGTTATTTATAGATTATAAAATGTTATAAGAAAACGCAAAATTTTTCACTAAACGAAAAAGATGTTTAAAAAGATGCATAAACACATATTTATTTATTATTAATTTGTTCATCTGTTCGGGCATAAACGCCTTCAGATAAAAATATAAAATATTTTATAAATTTTATTTTTTTTAATAAAATTTTAAGCGATTTTTAAATTTAAGTTTTGTTCATTTAATAAATGAGAAATATTTATTAAGATGAGAAACACAAATAATAATCAAAGAAATGTTTAGTTAGGCTATTGGATGAGTTTTGAAAATAAATAAATAAGATAATATGATAATCAGAAAAAGAAAAATATGGCCATTGTGAATTTTGGAGCAAAAAACAAAAAAAATCTTAAATTAAAAAAACTTTTTTTCAAGGTTTGATACAAGGTTTGTATCACCCGAATTTAGTATGTATTAAACAATTTGCAATTGTGCATAAAAAGTTTATGTATTAGAAAATTATTAAAGTTAAATTGCACAGTTTCTGCACAGGCTAAATTTGGGTGATACAAACCTTATATCAACTGATAAATTTTGCAAAACAATATTTAGTTCCTTTAAAAAAAAAATTATTTTAATTTAAAATTTTTGGTTTTGTTTTTTGCTCTAAAATTCTCAATGGCAAAATATGGAAATTATCTTTAAGAGTCAAAAAATTTTTGTAAATTAAAGTAGAATCGTCAATTAACCAATTTACAATATTTACAAATAAGTCTAATATAAAATGAATATAAATTTGTGATTATAATCGTTGACATTTTGACTTTCAACCTTTTTAACACTCAAAGGCCGGAGGTATCTTTTGAACCCCTTTTGTAACTTTTTTTATTTGATTTTTGTTCAATAGATTTAATCCCTTTTTATAATTGTTTTTTCAATCATATCTTAAAAAAAAATATTGAAAAATTATTTAATTTTTATTACAAAATAATTTTTTTTAAAGAAGAAAAGAAAAAAAAAAAGCGTGTCAAATAAAATGGATTGAAAAATCATTCCCGCTTTTGAGTGTTATAATTTTTAATTGTACTGGTCAGTTTGATAATGACAACTTAATGATTAGATTAGAAAACATTTCAGAAGTATTCTAAGTTGATAATTGTTTACAATTAGCTTAAAATATGTTTGTTTAAATAACCGATTACTTAATATTCCTAATTCACATAAATTACCTAATCGTTGTGTGTTTTTTTAAGATCTCTAAAGAAATGAAATGTGAGAAAATCAGCAAAATTTAAAAGCTATTTTGTTTTTATTTAAGATAAATTAAAATATAAAGCTTCCAAAGTTATTTTTTTATTTTCAATTAACATCTATAAATATCAATGATCGATTTTGTTTCGTAAATTTTTTTTATATATAAAAATAAAGTAATAAACTATCATCTAAAGTAAATATCTTTTTTCTTATTTTTTAAAGTTTGATTTTTTTTGTTCACTTTTTAAAAATGAATTTAAATTTGCAAAAATCGGAAATTTAAAAAAAAAATTCTGACTATTTTCAATCAGGATATGTTTAAAAAAATAATTTTTTAAATTTTTTTTTCCAAGACGTTTAGACTGACTTGACGAGAACAAAAAAAACAACTAAAATAAAATATTTTAAAAAAAAAATTAATTTTTTTTCTAAATTTATTTATTGAAATTTTTGAAAAAAATTTGAAAAGTTTTTTTTTAAATATTTTTTTTCTCAAGCTAAGCATAAATTTAGACCATGATCATGTTAAATAAAGCCATTTAAACAACAATTCAAATACTCTACTTTACATAATCTGTAAGCAAGTGTTTTTAAAACTATTCGATTAGGAAAAAACTGCAAGACTGAAAAAAAAAACCAAAACCAAAAAATAAATAAACTATTAATTTAAACATGTTTTTCTAAAGATAATAACTTCCGGGCTGATCCAACATCAAAGCATTCATCAATGATCTCAAAAGACAAGCTGACGCGCAAGATCGCTTCGGGTGAGAAGAAATTTTTTCAAAAATTTTTTTCAAAAATTTTAAAAATTTAGAGGGTAAACGATCGACCAGCGAGGATGTAAAGTACGATTTTGGCCAGTCGAGTAGCGCCTCGTTTCACCAACAGCAACGCGTGCTCCACAAAGAAACCGACGTGCTGCCGACTTCGTCATCGACCAAGCGGCACTTGTCGTCGGCTTCGTTCAGCAACCACGTGGACAGCCGGCACTACGAGGTATCCAAGCCGACCAGCCGCAAGACCGCCTTTCCCAAACACGATGAGGCCGACGAGCTGCCCAAGAGCCACGCCAAATTGAACGTCAAGGAGGAGACGGACCGTCTGCTCGGCCTCAACAGCTCGACAAAAAGAATCAAAAGGCCCGAGGAGCCTAAAAGCAGTGCGCTTATCACTACTAGTTCGTGGCGAATTGGCGAAAACCTCGCCCAGAAACACATAAAGCCCGAGCCGGACAAAAGCATACTCTATCAGATGCAGTACAACCCGCGCAGCACCAGTGCGCCATCGAACCAATCTCCGCAAGCTGCCAAAAAAAACAAGCGCACCGAGTGCCACTTGGTCCAGGCCTCCAAGTCTGGATCGTCTTCTGCCCCCAAGACTCCTTCTCTCAACAGTCCACAGATAAACAAAAACAAGTCCAAGCCATACGACCTAAACGACATACACAAGTACATTCAGAGCCAGAAAACAAAGCGACTGCATGAAACAAAGTCCGAAAAGGAGAAGCAAAAAATTCAAGATGAGGAGAGAAAAAAAAAGCTACAAGAACTATACAGAAAACAGCGACTGCAAGCCATCAAGTCTGCTCAGCAAACACATTCAACTTCAAAATTGAACAATTCAAATGAAAAAAACTCGCAAAACAACTCGAACAATTCGAGCAAAGCTTACGAACAAGACATGTCCAAGCTATTGATGGATCGAATAAGCCATTTGCTCAACGACAATGACAAACTAGTCGAAAAACAACGCAAACAAATACTAAAAGTTAGAAAAAAAGTTGACTTTGGCAGCGACGATTTAAACGAATATGATCACGAACCGGAACAAAATGAATCATCGACATCGTCGGCCAGTCTGAGCACAGTAAACAATTCAGCCAATGCCACTCCAAAACAAGGCCAAAAAACAGCATCGATGAAACACGATCGCCTCAAAAAAATATGCTCAATGGCTCTTGATTTGCAGACCAAACTGCAGCAAACTAAGCTCAAATTGTTCGGCTTTAATCCAACTGATGAAGAGGACATGATCGATTATTATAAAAAAAATGAAAACACTTTTGTCACATCGACCAAACACGAGAATGAAGACAACGAGTTTATCGATGAGCTGGACGGTGTTCATTTTGACCGGGTGTTTAAACAGGACATGAGAGAGAATAAAAATCATGTGCATAGCAGTGAGGACTTTGACATGAGCGAGGATGAAGTGACAAGACCAGGCGTAGGCAATTTGAAAAATTTCAAGTACACACTTACGCCTGATTTGGCTGCTAGACGAATCCAGCACGCGTACAGATTGTATAGAGCGCGGCGCAAGGCAACGGCGGCGCAGAGACCACCGCGCAGGCTCAAAAAAGAAAACGTGAAACCGCCAACAGTTAAAAGCGACCAAGTAATGGCACTAAATAACCAGAAAGATGCATACGGTTTTCTAAATGTATACAAGAAAAAAAGTGGTTTTAGTGCGCCGGTGTCGAGCAGTGCGGCACCGGCCAGTTCTGTTCATCAACAGACCAAAGTTAAACACGAGACTAACAATTATACAGATGATTTTATGACTTACAATGACACAAAAGTCGCTGAAACGGACCGTTTGAGCACTATCAAGTCGTCGTTGTCCTCTTCTTCGGACTCGACCAGTCTGTCAAAGTACATTACAAGCTCCAAAAATTCCAAACACAATAAGGTCTCAAAATCGGCCGATATTCAGGTAAAACAAAGTCTTTTTATTTTTATTTTAAAAGAAAAGCAAAAATCAAAATTTTTATTTAGGAGAAAATAAGAAATTTTTTTGTTTATTATTTACAAAATAAACAGCATGTTGCATTTTAGTTTAGAAATTTTTTTTTTTTTTGCTCAAAATTAATTAAGAGCATATTAATGTGTAAATTTATTGATTTAGAAAATGAGTAGAAAAATATTTAAGTAAATTAAAAAAGAAAAAAAAGAAGAAAAAAGAAAAAACTTTTCTTTTAGTTAAAAAGACAATTTTAAAAAAATTTTTTCAAATTTTATTTTTTCCTAAATTTATAATTTATTTTCTTTATGGGAAAAAGCTTTTGACAAATAAAAAAAACTAAGTATAGAATAAAAAAAAATTCTTTGTAGTGTAAACAAAATTTTATTTATTTTAGTATTAAAAAAAAATTATTATAGGGTCTATTATTATAGTTAAAAAGTCAATTAAATTTGAAATATAGAATAAAAATATATCTCTTAGAATACCTTGGCTTGTTTATTTATATCAACTACCTCATCTTCTTGTTTCTTTCAGAACCGCTACCTCTTTTTCCTTTAAGCACCATTTTCAACACTTGCTTGGGGTTCCACATCATCAATATGAGGCTCAACAAGATCCACCTCAGGCTCAGTTTAATTAAAAAATAATTTTTTTCTGTAATTTTTGAAAAAATAATAGCATAACTAAACTGAAATTTTTTTATTCTATAGTTACAAATGTTATATTTAGTTATTAATGTTATTTTTAGATTAAAAAAAAAATTAAATTAAAATAAGCTTAAAAAAAAAACTATTTAAAATATATATTAATAAACTCGAAAGCTTCTAAGTTAAAATATGTGATGGCTGAGGAAACTAAGAAAAAAGATAAAGGTAGCAATTACACAATGGAGTCAATATATCTTGATTCGAAGACTGTTTTATATTCTTTCACTTATCTAACGACTAATGGAACATATATTTCACTCAACTCAAATGTCGATTAGAGACTGTATTAGTAATTTAAGTTTTTTAAAGACATGGAATGAATTACGCTTGAGGGTGCATTTATTTATTGTTTAGAATAGAACAGACAGCTGAATTAGTTCGAATTTTTTGATATTGGTTTCTGACAAAGGGTTAAAACAATATAAAGTATAACCAAAAATAGATCTAATTAAAGACTTGTTTATTTTTCCTAATATGTTAAATTTAAGGCATCATTTTTTATAATATAAGATTTTAATTAATTAAAATGAACCTAAAATTAAAACGTTATTTAATGTCTTCTATCATTATTGAATCAAAATCTGTTTTCTCCTTATTATTTTTAGATAAATCATTCAACAAGATTTTTCAACTAATATCTCAATTTTCCACTTCCAAAGCTAACATTAACTTTAGTAATTCACTTGAGTACTTATTCATTCTTGACCACTCTATCTGTTAGAAAGTTTTCACGCTGCTTTGTCTTTGTACGTTATCTTGGCTTTATGAGCCTTCTCCAGCAATATATGACAGGTTGTTGGTAATTTCAACGAATTCAAATATGCACTTTTTCTAAGGCTTTATCTCTTTTTGACATAAGGGTTCCAAGCTGCCCCAAGTGGGGTTTTACAAAAGTAACATAAAGTTGATTATAAGTGTTGATTGTTCAGTTTTTAAACCCTTATTTGAGTTGATCAAGTATTATATAGGTTTAATTCGCTGCCCGTTGTGATTGCTGATTTCATTTCAAATCGCTTGTTCGGTAAATTCCAAGATCACGCTCAGTATTTGTTACTTCCACTGGTAAATTGTTCATTTTCATTCAAAATGTTGAAATTTGACAAGCTCATCAGCAATAAGAAGGGAGTATTCATTGTAAACTTAATTTGAAACGGTAAATCATGTTTAGATAATATGATTTGATTTAAGTATCAGTTATCATAAGTTAAAATCTTTTTATAATTTAATAAAATTGAATTAATTTCACTTTGAGTAAATTTTAATTTTTCTGAAAAATTATTGTTTATTTTTTAAATATTGTTAATCTGTTTCGAGAACATATTTTCTCATTCAGATAAAAAAAGTAAATTTTTATTTGATTTTTTTTCGCAAAATTTTGTTTTATATTTATCTAAAATAATTATAATGTATTTGTAATTTTTTTCCTAAAAATAAATTATTTTTTTTCTTTTTTTTTCACTTATTTTTTAATAAATTTTAATAAAAATGCTCAAAAAAATAAAATTAGAAAAATCTAATCGCTTTATATCTAGTTACTGAAAACAAGGACTAAGTCTACATTGCAGCGGGGCAAGGCTTTGTCTTAACTTATATAGTTTACTTCATATATACAACCTATTAATTTCTATTTAATACTCAATTTTATTTTGATTTTCAAATATTTTTAACATAATTATACAAGTAAATACGTAAAGCCCATTAACTTTATGTTTCAAAATAAACAAACATCATAAAAATACATTTAAATGAACATTATGTAAGATTTTCATTTTAAATCTTACTATTTAAAAATCAAATGTGTAAAAATCTAAGCTAAAAAATATTTAATAACAAAAGAATTGCTCTCCTCTCTTTCTTCTTTCTTTTACAATGGTTATAATCATTTATTTTTGAAAAAAATCTTTTCTTAAAACTTGAAAAATTTTTTTTTTTTTCAATTTATGTTCCATTGTTTCAAAATCATTTAAAAAATTTTAGGATTCAAATTCTTCTAAAATTATTTAACCCAGAGCTAAAAATACTCTTCAAAAAATTTTAAATTAAAGATTAAAGTATAAATTTTGTTTTTGCATGTGATGTCAGCGAGATAGTTTCAAATATAAAAAATATTAAAAAAATCGTTTGGGTTCTACGATGGCAGTTTGGAATGAAATTAATTCTTCTTATCAGCCAAATGATACAAAATGAGTATTTAAATAAAAAAAAATTGAAATGTTAATTTTTTCCAAATTTTTAATTTAAAAAAAAATGCTTCATTAAATAAATTAGAAGCATCATATGTTATTTTTTAAATCTAGATCATTTTATTCAATTTTATAGTTTCACATATAACTAATATTTAAAATATCACTATTTGTAAATAACGATAACGGATAAAATTTTGGATTCAACATCTTTATTTTCTATTCTATAGATCTTTATGCCAAATAAGTTAAAATATAATTAAAAATCATAAATTATTGATCTTCAGCGTTATTTGTCAAGGTTAACATTGCTTTTTTATTTAGAAAAAAATCTAAAAACCTTTTTTTTAAAGATTTTAATTTGATCTAAAATTCAAATAATTCATTTTGATTAGTTAATAAATATTTTATAGTTTTTATTTTAAAATTTTGCATTTGTAAAAATTTATGTAAATATTAATTTTTTTTAATTCGTTTTTAAAAAATTCAAAAATTTTTGCTTTTCTTTTTTTTTTTTACTGTAAAAAGAATAAAATTTTTCTCCAAAGCAAGTACAAGATGAATCATACGATTCAGTGTCAGGTACCTCATCGAGTGTGTCATCTAATACAACAGTTACATCTAGTCACGGAAAAACAGCACCATCGACCTCAAGACAAAAATCAATTAGAAGCGAACAGCCCAGTCAATCACTTCATCAGTCAGCTCATCAACCAGTTCAATCGCAAAAGCCCAAGACTCGCGTTGTTCAGGAGCCAGAGTCTAAAGAGCCAAAACGGTATTCACCGGCCTCTTTGGAACGATTATTACACGCTGGAATAAACTACTTGGATACATTGAACACCTCAGCGGTTCAGCTTGAAGAATTGGATAAAATTAGATGCATTGGTTTTGCTCAGCAGGACACTGTAGCGCTTGCTCAATATCTGAAGGAAAAACAAAATGTCAAGCAGGAAAATGTGGCCAAAGGAGATAAATTTCCCAAATCAAGATCTTCTTCATTGACTTCAAACTCTTCATCAACATCTTCTGGTTCGACAACGGTCTCCTCTTCATCTTATAATGAGACCGAGACTGATTCTAAAAACACCAAATCAAACACCAAAAAAAGCTCCGAGTTCACCAAATCAAAGCATAAATCGTCCTTTATCGAGCCTAAAGACATCGATCAAGACATATCCATAATTAACACTGTGTCCGAGCTTAATGACACAAAAACTGATACTAGGATAAAGACAGAAATTGATGACGAAGAAATCGAAATGGAAAAATCATTTCGACAAGTTTTGCCATCTGAAATGCACATAAAAAAGACCCGTCAGGATTACAAAGACATGAAAGATCAGTCGAACTATGATCTTAGTCAAAGCTCAATTTCTCAATATGAATCCAATCCGAGTAGTAAGATATTTGAATCTAAAAAATATATATTAATTATTGATTCATTATTTTTTTTTTAAGTGCGATTGAGTTTTGATGAAGATTCGTTCAAAAAATTCACTGGTGAAATAGTTAAAAAGTATATGCATGAAGAAGAGCTTAGATCGAAGCATCAGGCCGATTTGCTTAAGTTAAGAGAAAAAGCTTTGGTTGAAAAAACAAAATCGGAGTTGGCCTGGCTTGAACAAATGAAAAAAAAAGCTCAGGACAAGGGAGAAGATGAAAAAATGCCTCTAATCCTAAGAAAAGAAAAGGGCATTATTCAAAAATTAAAACAAGAACAAGTAATTATTTATTTATTTTTTAAATAAAGAGCTATTTAAAAAAAAAAATTTAATACTATTTATTATTAGCTAATTTTGTATTTATTTTAATCAATGTGAGACATAAAAAAGAAAAATTTTAATCAATTAAAGTTGTTTATTTTTTATTTAAATTTCGAAACAATTTCAGAGTGAGTAATAAGTCTTTGAAGATCAATCAATATATTAGGTTGACTTTGAAAGGATTTAAAAAATAACTTCTGCTAAGTCATGTTTCTTAAAAATAAATTATTGATCAAGTTTGAAATGAATTTTCTTTATTTTTTTCTATAGATTTATTTTTAATCTTCTTAGAAAAGTTTGCTTTAGAATTTTTCTTTATTTTGTTTATTCTTCAGTTATAAGCATCTTCTTCTTCATCATCAAGAGATCAATGATTCTAGAATTAGAAAAACCCTATTTTTAAGCCAACATTAAAAAAAATATTCCATCTATTTAAAATTAGATTAACCTTTTATACTTTTTCCCAGTGCACCTAAATCCATGTTCACTAATAATTCAGTTATTAAAAGGGGTTGATGAATAATAAATAAAAGTAAAGTATTTCAGATAATGACGATCGACTATCAAAATTTCAAAATTTTCATCTTAGGTTTTCATTTTATAAAATTTTCTAGAATTAATTAAACAAAGAGTTAGACAATTCACTCAAAAGATAATTTAATTCTGTTTATTGTGGCGCGTCTCTGGGCTTTTCTAATGCATTCACATCCATCTTTTTACTTGGATTTCACACTTGAACCGCAAACCCTAGATTAGTATCGGGTACTATCATTGGCAGCCACTATACTACCAAAAAATGGTGTTGACTGTTTTGATGGCCGTGTAAAAAAACAAAATTAAAAAAATACAAACATAAATTTGATAGATAAGAAAATAGAATAAAATTTAGAAAATAAAAATTTTAACCTTCGCGGCCACCAAGATGGCCAACAGTTTTGGTGGTCCAGTGGCTGTAACTGATGATACTCAGCACTAATCTAGATGAGGTCTTACCATAGATGCATATAATTTTGCCCATTAGTTCTTATCTCTACTATCGATGATGAAAAATAAAAATAAATCATGCAACCATCATTAAATTTTAAAGAATGCACACCTGGGTGTGTTTTAAAAAATACCATTCTGGTTGAACTCAGTTATATGTCAAAAAATTTGTCTTTTTCTGCTCTTTTGATTGAGTAATAATTTTTAATTTTTTTATATTAATAAAAGCTTAAATTTTCAAAAAAACAAATTTAAAATTAAAACACCCGGGTGTATTTTTAAAAGTAAGGTTGAACACTCACCAAATTATTTTAAATTTGAATTAAGTACAAAAAAATACCAAGGGTCGCCCCTATAGTAAAAGTCAAATTAGTTTCATTCTTTAAGAAAAACCAATAAATATACCCAAAATTTTTAAGCCTTAAACACTCCCAGTTTTATTATTAAATATTCAAAAAAAACCTAGATAACCTTTTTAATTAAAAGCCAAATTTCAAATTATTTTTAAAGCAAACTTGATTCTTCGCAGAAATTAATTTTTTTCTAAAAAATTTTGATTAAAATTTTTCAAAATTTAGTACTGTTTTTTTGACTTACAAAAACTCTTTTGATTTAAAATGATTTAATTTCATAAGGTTAATTTAAATTATAATACTCGTAAGACAAAATTTTTAGAATAAATTGAAATTAAGATCTTATAATTTTTTCTACTAGATTCTTATCAATAATGAAAAAAATTATCAGCAATTCAAGCATAATTTTAAGCTTGAATTGCTGATAATTTTGATCGTTAACTTCAATATGCCGTTGTTCTAAAGAACATTTTTTCATTTCAATTTGTCCAAGAATTATTGCGACAAAACATGACAGCATTGTAACAATTTTTAAAATTATTTCTCAAATATTTGATATAAACTTTTTTACTACTAAACTAAAAATTAAAATTTTAATCACACAACAAAAAAATCCAATTTTTACTAAAAGAACTAAATCGGATATTTTTAAAAACTAAAAAAAAAACAAATGATCAAAATTTTTCTTAAAATCAATAACCTAATCTTAAAACTAGCTAATTCAAAACAGATTTGTTTAGTTAATAAAATAAAATTAATAATAAATAATCTTATTTAAAAATAATAAAGGATAACATAAATAAGATGAAAGAGGTGCAGAGGAAAGTGGCCGAGAGTCGACTTAAGCTGCTCTCGCAGCACTCCGAGGTGGTCAAGTGGTGCCAAAAAAAGCTCAAACGACACTCACTTAACCAAAGCTACAAAGGCAACGAGAACGAAAACGACGAGACCAGCTCGGCGTCGAATGCAGTGTCTTCGTCGGCCGAGTCAGCTCTCACTCCTGCACTAAGCAGCTCATCAATCAATCAAGAGGCCGATCAAATGGACGACTTGTCCTTTAATTTGAACAATCAAAGTCTAATCGAGTCTAAAATAATGAAACAATATCAATTTAACACTGAAAAGTCAGTTTTCTTTTATTTATTTTCGTATATTTAAAAAAAAAATTAACTAAATCAATGAGAAAAAAAAATTAGATTGAGTAAGAGAAAAATTATTTAAAAATTTAATTATGTTTTAAAATTAATAATCCATCGTTTAGAGTGAAATTATTTGATTTTAATGATTTTATTTGACTAGCCAAATCTGTGGTAAAGATGCATTAGAATGCTTGCGTTAGACTCTGTAGTGGTTGATTGAGAATGAGCCTTGGTAGTTGGTCTCTGATGCTTCTGTTTGAAAGCCTCGACGAACGCGTTCTTGCTTGGGTCAGTATTGGCCGGGTCAAAAAATGGTAGTGGTCGACGCGGCGGTACCGCTCCACCTTTCAGATCAAAACTGGGCACCAGATTGGCCTGTTGCTTTTCCTTGATTCTCTGGTTCATCATGATTAATTCAGACATTTTTTGGATCAATTCGGGCGAGAAATATTTCTCGAGACGAGCGCGAAACTCGTCGTCCAAAGGCTCTTCACTAAGCCTCAGTGGCCTGTAGTCCCTACGCTTCACCCCAATTGGACCCTCATCATCGAACAAGCTCTTCGGCTCAATTAGTCTGTAGCATTTTATCTCGCCGATAATCACCACCAGCCCCATCACCAAGATTATTCTTGACCATTTATCTATTAAATTAAACACCATACTTTTCTCTTCTTAGGTGTGAATTATTCTAATATTAAACACAATGAGAAATTTTTTTTTAATATCTGAAAAAAAAATTATAAAACTAATAAATCATATCCTCTTAGTTATTTTATTTAAGGCGTATTATCTTCTTAGGAAAAAAAATATTAAATAAAAGACTTAATTTAATTATTCATTTATATTTTGCCTAAAGTGAAAAATAGTTTCCAAAATATTTCACTTCTTTGTATCAAATGTCTTTTCTTAAACTTGATACTGACTTTCAATTCGAATGGATTCTGTTACTTATTGGTAAAATAAGACTTGTGAAATCTTGATAATCTAAACAGAAATATATTTTAATATTGACAACAACAACAAAAAAGAAATTAAAAAATTGTTTAATAATTAGATGACGGAAGCAGATTTGGGCTGTGTTTGTTTTGGAAAATGACTGCTAATTACACTTACCAAAAGTCTTTGTTTAATGAAAGAAGAATTTGGCTTGGTTTAAGAAATAAGAACGCATCGTTTTAATTAAAATTCTACTTGATAATAATCACTGAATCGATGATTTATGAAATTTTATTTCTGATGAATATCTCATTAATCGATCTAGCTTTTTTTTTGTTGAAAAATTAAAAAATTAATTGAAAATGCAAAATTAATATTTCCTATTTAATTAACTAAGCTTAAATTTTGTTCATATCCGATCCAAGTCTAATCTTTATTTTTTTCTAATAAATTTATAAAATAACTCCTACGTAATTTTTTTTTTTATTTTTTAAATTAAGATATTTGACTGAGAGAGAGAAAAAGCTGCGCCAGAGACGCAAACATGCCGAAGAACTTTTGGCATGGAAGAAAAAATTGGACGACGAAGAGCTCCGAGTCAGAGAAATTGAAAAACAAGGTAACTTTTTTTATACTCGAATTAAAAAAGCTTGGCGTCAAAAGTTAATTTTTTATTGAAACAGCTTTTTTTTATTTCAATTATTTGATTTGAGGTAAATTCAGCATTTTTAAAGGTATAAAAAAAAAATTTTAGGCTTTAAAAAGGATTAAAATTTCAAAAAATTTAGAAAAATATGATCGATTAAGATTGGCACTAAGCTAAATTAGATAAACAATTAAAATATTTTTTTTTCAAATTGGTCTTAATTGATAATATTGAGATTTTTAATTGAGGTTAAAAGAATTCAAGGCGATAATTTCGATATTTAAATCTTTAAATAGGCTGTTTTATTGATTTAATTTTTTCTTTAATTAAAAAAAAATTACTAAATGAGGTAATTGAAAATTGAATATTTCTTATGAAAATAAATATTTTAGCAAAAAATATCCAGACTCTCGAACAAAATTTGGAAGATAAGTTTCGAGTAAACATTAATGTTCTAGTAAAAAAAGGTACCAAAACACACATGAGAAAATTTTCAACAATCGAAAATACCATTCGATTTTCTTTATTTTTCTTATTCAT
>PJRA01000401.1:1056841-1084683 GCA_016987375.1 Brachionus koreanus
AATTTAAAAAATCAATAAAAACATAAGATAAAATGCTATTTATTAAAAAAACATCAATATTTTTTTTTTTAATAATAACTCAGTTGTAAATATTTGACAGCTTAATTGAAGAAATTTTAATTGTTTTAAGAAAGAAAAAATTAAGGTGAATTATTTAGGAATTATTTCCTTAAAAATAAATTTCAACTAATGATTAATGATTGATCTAACAAATTATAAGTATTAATTAGGCTTTTTAAGGCTTCTCAATATAAAATAGTACTTTTTCTTTTAAGATATTCATTTAAATAATGAGAAAAAATCAAATAAGTTAAATTAATAGGCATCTCGTTAGACTCAGAACTTACATTTTGTCCAATGGTAGATGAATCAAAAGAGCGTTGTAATTCAACACTTTATATTATAAAATAGCTCTAAAATATGAAAAAAAAATTGGTTATCTTTTCAAATCCTTGATAGGATCAATCTTGGATTATTCTTTTCTTTGTTTAAATTTGTGATTAGAAGCTAACACTAAAAATTTACAAGTTTACAATTTACAAGAATTTAATACTTAGGTCTATTATGAATACGGTAATCCTTATATCATAAATCATCAGGAGACCTTTAAATGTACAGTCTCAAATCAATTTTTTGAATTGAGTCCAAGATATGTCCGGTTAGGATTGTTCCATAGGACTGTTATTCTGTTCCATTGGTCTTGATACTGATTGAAGAAATTAAAGAAGGTTTAGAATCAAATAGTGATTAAAAAAAATTAAACCTTTCATTTTACAAATCTTTTGGCAGCAAGACTTAAAGCTAAGACAAGTGTAACATTTTTTGTGACACATATGGCTGACAGTGTAAAATTAAAATTATTAGAAATGAATAATAAATTTTTAATCACACTTTTGTTAAAAAGTGATAAGCTTAATTTGAGCCTAGATTAATATAATTGTCTATTGCCTATGATTATTTATTTTTATCATGTCACTTTGATACAAAGCCAAAAATCTAGAAGAAAAAAAAAAATTTTTCTTAATCAAAAATTAAAATTTGACTCTTAAATTAAAGAATTGCAGTTTGAAATAAAAAAAAATTTTTTATAGCTAATCAAGTTTTGAAAAAAAAATCCTCAAAGCAATCATCTCCTAAAAGTGAAAAAAAAGTCCCAAGTGAACAAGTAGGAAACGAAGTAGATGAAAACATTACCACTGATATAGTTAAAACAGAATCAAAGCTTGGACCACAGTCGACCACGAAAACGATAGCAACTTCAATAAACGAAAACTCATATGCTGAATCATTCGATTCATCAACCATTTCAACAGTTCAGGAAATCAAATCCAAAAATGTGACCAAAAAATCCAAAGATGACTCTCAGTCTAATTTGATTGCTACCTCATTGTTGAACAGTGTTCCCACTCAGTTGAACAACTCGGCGTCAAAAAGCGACACCAGAGATGACGACACAAACAAAGATTCTTCATCTAGCTCGTTTAGTGAACTGACTGGTACAACGCCTTCAGCGAGCACGTCCAGCAGTGTTCGTGAGCTTGAAAAAAAGGTAAAAGAGCTCAAAAATGAATATTTAAAAAAGAAAAACGAGGCCGAAAAGCTCGGCAAAATGCTCAAAGAAGCCGAAAAGCTTAAAATAAAAGAAAAAGAGGAACAATTACGCAAAAAAATTGAATCATATGATAACAAATTGGAAAAAATAAAGAGTGCTTTGAATAAAAAAGAAAAAGAAAATGATAAAATAGTAAAACCAATTGAGGATGAAGAAATTGCGACTTCGTCGTCATCGTCGTCGTCCACCTCGGACGATGTAAAGTCGTCTTTGGAAAAAGCGACCAGCACTAGTCAAAAATACGAAGACGACTTTGAATCGGAAAAGCCAAATTCAAAGTCTAAAAAAATAGAAGATGATGACAAGAGTACAGTTAGTGAGATTAGCGAGGATTTGATGGGAAATACGGTCAGTCAAAGCAACATGAAATTGGAAGGCCTTGATGACCAGGACGAAAATTCAACAAGTCATAATTCGTCCACAGACACACAAATTTTAATACTTGGCAGTAGTCGTCAAGCCAAGGAAAAAGAACAGTCTGAGAGCGAAATAGAGAAATTTCGACAACAAGACATGGCCATACAGTCATTTTTGAAGTCCTATTTAGATCAGGTCATTGATCAAATGATCGAGCTAAAAAACTCGAAAAATAGTAAACTAATTGCTGAACAGTACAGAGAAGCTATGGAAGAATTGGATGAAGAGGGCTCAGTAGAAGAAATAGATGATAGCGAACAGCCTGATCTTAATGATGATCTAATGTCTACACAAAATATTAAGATACCAATTCCGCCCATAGATTTGGACGAAGATTTAGATGAGGATGGTAAGCCGAAAAAAATTAATGACTCTCAAAATGAAACCAAGCCAGTGGTTCTTAATGTTCCATATGAAAGAGAAAAAGTAACAATTTTAGTCGATCAGGCCATTCAAAATTATTACTGGAAACATTTGAACAATCTTAAATTTATATTGGAAACAAATAGTTCAAGTTCAAGTAGTTTATATGATGAGAAATCACTTGATGAATTTTTTAAAGCTGAAAGTGATGTCAAAGAGCCTGAAGTTGGCTTTAAAAAAATGATTTTGGACTTGACTGGAGAGTTGATGTACGATCTGTATTTGGAAAGGTTTGAAAGGGCTGATGTTGTGTCCGAATTTTTGCCTGGACATTTGAGACCGTTGAAAAAAAAGCATTTCAAGTCCTATCTCAAAGGACCAAGTGATTTGGCCAGGGTTAAAGAGTTGGTTGGAAAAAAAGTGCTCGATTTGTTTAAACTTAGTGAGCAAAAGGAGAACAAAGAGAGAACTAGGTCCAAGTGGCGAATTCAAAAAAAGCTTGATTTGGTAGATGGTCTGCTGGATGTGGAAATGCGTGAACAAGAGCACGAGTGGTCAAATTATGAAGTAGAAGAGTACGAGGCCAAGCTTCTTATATCGAACAGTGTGTTCGATTTGATACTCAAGGACACAATTGATTGTGTTCAAACGGCAATAGTTAAAAAAAATTCTTTGTAAAAATCAATTATTTCTGCCTTTAAAAATAATTTGAACAAAAAAAAATTCTTTTTATTCCAATTTATTTATTTATACAATTGATTGATTTTTGATTGTTTTATTCTTATTTTTTTTTACTTTTTCAATTTCTAATTTTTTTCTAAATGCTTTAAGAATGTTTAATGTTGACATTTTTCGACTTGGCACTCAACTACTACTTATACTTAGTATGTTTTCTTACACTTTATTATTTTTTTTTCTAATTAATTTTTTTTAAAGTATAGATATTTGACTATGTTATTTGTTTAGACATTTCATCTACATCATTACATCATTTTTTATCTGATTATTAAAAGTTTTTATATTTTTCTATAAATTTAAAAACATATTAATAAAATATTTAAAAATTAATTTTAATTTATTAAAAATGAGAAAAAAAACAGAGAATATGAAAATTATTTCAAAAATTATGAAACTTAAAAATTCTTTGTTTTAGTTATACGTTATCTTTAGGCTTTTTCTAATATATACCTTTAAATAAACAATTTGATTTTTATTTTTATAACTTGTTCAATTAAAATAGTGATGCAGTGACATTTAATGATAATAAACAATAACTTCATATGCTTTATAACATTAGAGTCAAAGTGGTAAATCAGATCTTAAAACAATTAGCCATAACATTTGAAAAAATAAATATTCTATACGATAGCATGAGTCGTAAGAATTATCAGTTTGCTAGTCACATGAAAATATTTTAAAATAATTTTTTTTGTTTAAAAAGACTTTGAATGAGCAGAGATTTTTGACAAAGAAGAAATATTAGTAGCTATTGTTCTTTAAAAGAAGTATTGTTAATTTTTTTTGGATTATTTGGAAAATCTTTTTGAAAATCTAGAGGAAGGTTTGATGGGAAAAATTTCTGATGTGGAAAAGAAAAATGAAGACCAAAAATTTCGATTTTAAAGGAAATTTGAATTGAAAACATTTTTATAAAATAGCAAATCAAGTATTGTCTTGATATGTTCATTATTTTTAAAAAAGCTTATTTAGAATCTTAAATAACTCACATGGAAATTGCTAACCAAAGATTAATTAAAAGAGAATTAATATTTTTAATGTTTTTTTTTATAATTATTTAGTATTTTTAAATTGATATCAAATTTATTAAAATAAAAATTCAACAAAAAAAAAATGTTGTCAATTTTTTTTTACACAAATTAATTAACTAAAAGCCTTTAAAAAAAATTCATTCTTAAGCGAACACATAAACTAGTGCATTAAATAAATAAATGTCTAAATAAATTTTAATTTTTTTTACTAAAATCATTGTTTTCTACTCCAAAAAGTACTTTTCCTAAGATTTTGAAGCTAAAGATGCTTTCCCTTTCCCATTTTAATAGGATTTTATAACTGATACACCACGTGGGTCAAGTTCACTTTTTTCAACATTTCTAAAAATTATATCTTCAAAAGGGATCAAGAAAACTCGTGCTTCTCCCATTTATATGTCGATGATTTCGTGACATTTTTTATCTTCTAAATAATTGTTCAATAAAAAAGGTCAAATTAACAAAAATCCCAGAAAGCTGGACTCATGGCTTCACAAATAAAAAATGAAATCTTGTTTAAAAGTCATCTAATACAATATTTACTAAAGCCAAAATCTAAAATAACTTTTTTTCTGCCTATCACATTTGATGAAAGATCGGTATTTTCTAAAAAAAAAATTGAGAAAATTTTAGAAATACAAATGTTGAATGTTACAGCAATTATTTAAAAATCTTTAGCGTACTAATATAAAGCTTGACTAATCTTTCTCTTATATAAACCAACTCAAATTTAATAATAAAATACATAATGCAGCAGTTTCATTCTTTAATTTCGATTACTACAAAAGTAAACATGGTTAGTCTAAAGTTATTTTTCTAATTAACATGTTTATATTTGTTTAATACAAATAAAAAGTTTTTAATTTAAATTCCAAATTGACTAAAATAGATATTTCCAAAATAAATTTCTTAATTTAAACAATTATTTACTATTTAAAATCAATCACTAAATTTTCATCACAAATAAATAATTATCATTAAATTGATTTTTTTGTAAAATGAAATTTTTTGGAAAAATTTTTGTCTTGTTTGAAGAAAAAATTACAAAGAATTCATTTAACACGCAACAAACTAAAAAAAAATTGTAGATAAAAGATTTTTTTTTCTTTAAATATTAAAATATTCATTACTCTAAAAATAGATTTTCTAACATCACTAATCTTACTAAGAATCAGTCACCAACTTAAAAACGCATTCAAAATTCGAATATTATTTTTACTTAAAGCTAAAAATTTACTTCTTTAAATGAAAGTCTATTTATGTCTTGAAGTATTGTCATAAGTGTATTTGAGGAAAATTGTTTGACATACTATTTAAAAAAAAATCAATATTTTAAAATTTATAGTTATCTTTAAACATTTGACCTAAAATAAAAAAAAAATTGCTCTAAAATTTTTCTCAAACAACAATTTTATAAAATTATATTTAAAAGCAGTAATTATTTAATTGAAATTGAATAAAGAAAACATTCAATTTGATTCATAAAAAAGAGCTATGTCTTTGTAAGAATGTATTAGATGAAAAATAATTAAGTCCTTCCTAGTATTGATTGAGATGTTTTTAGTTTAAATAGAAAATTGAAGCTGACGGATCTCTATTTGACTATGTCAAAAAATTCTACGAAAAAAAAAATCAACAAAATTTTATAAATGATTGATTTCTTTGTTTATTCGATGACAAAAAGACAACGTAGAAAAGTAAAAAAATAAAAAAAATTTAAATACCAATTTCTCAAAAATATCTAATTAAATGATGTTAGATATTTTAATTCAAGATGAAAACTAAACCAAATAGTTGTGAATGATATTGTCAAATTCAACTAGAAACAAAACAAAAATCTTCCTAAATTGAAAAATTAAAATTTAATAAAATAAATTATTTTTAATAAAACTACTAATTTTTACTCTCTTTTTAATCAATAATCAATTAAAATCTTATTCTAGTCTACTATAGCGGGATTATGTTAGTCTTCCTGCTTTGTCAGTTTAGACTAAACTAAACTTGACCGTAGAATATTAACTATTATTATTGATATTTTATTTTTTGTATAAGAAAATACATTCTAAGTAAATAAGATGAAACAACGCATGTTTCACTTATTTACGGGATTTAGCTTATCTTTTAATATTAAAATAAATTTTTAATATAATTTAAATAATTTTAATCTAACACGATAAACATGCTATGTAAATTTAAGAAATAAATAATTTTTAAAAGATATTTTCCCAAACTAACGATAAGGTCGAAATTTTTAAATTTAATACTAAATGCTAGTTTACCAATAATTTTAAAATACATTCAAAATATACTTAACAAAAAATTATTTTTTACTTTTAAATCTTAAAATTGATCTCATCAATAGATTGGCAAAATATTTTTTAAAAATTATTTATTTCTTAAATTTTCATAGCATTTTAACTGTGTTAGATTAAAACTTTTTAGATCTAATGATAAATCCTTTGAATCGAAATGATATTTTGAATTGATCATCAAGTACAAGATGCAAAAATAATATTTCAACTTTACTTACATTCTAGTAAAGATACCACTATTTGAATATAATTTTTTTTTAGTTTTAAGTCAACAAATTGACTGTAACGCAAAGTATTTACGAAGAAAAAACATTGATTTTATTAGTTACCTAAAAAATGTTGGATCTTGAAACTATCTGATGATTTAGCGCCCTGTTTTTAATATTATTAAATTAGTTATCTTAACCCTAGCTTAAATTTTATCAAAATCAATTTTTTTTACTTAAGGAAACACTTTCAATCTATAGTATTAATAAATTTTAAGCTCACATGCTGATTAATAATTTAAAAATTTAATCAAATTAAAAATAATATTTAAAAAAAACTCTTTAAGCAAAAAGTAATTTTAATCAATCATTTGATCACAAAATGAATATTTAAGTACTTTTAAAAATTAGAAAAAACATTTCTAGAAGAAAAATTTTATGAAATAACATCGGTTCCGTAAGAATTAAGAAACAATTTTATTTTAGCTTATTTATAATTATGAAAAAATTTAATTTACAAAAATGATTAATTCAATTTCAAATAAAAGCAATTTTATTAAAATCTATTTTTAAAAATTTTATTTTTACTTATTATGAAACAATACTTTATCAGATCTCGAAAAATAACTCATTAAAATATTTATTTTTGAGAATTTTTAATAATTTCCTTTAAAAAAAAAGAAATAAATATTTAATTAAAGGTTACATAGAACCCTATTGTTAAGTCACTGTATTCGTTTTTAGAACAATTTTTTATTTTTAAAAATTTATATCAAAAAATAACATTAAAAGAATGAGACAAATGGAAATTAACCCTTTTTATATGATCAGACTATTTTGATTTTAACTTCTCTTTAATTCTAAAATTTTAGAAATATTTTAGAGATAAAAATTTCTAAATTATTTTTTCTCTAAATAATCTGTAAAATGCTCTTTTTAATGTTTAAAAAAAAATCATGACTTACATCTAAACTATCTTAATAGTTTAAAGTTGCATTTTTTAGAGATACTGAACAATCTTCATAAACATGATAAGTGCTTAGTTAAAAGCAAATATTTATTTTTTTTATTAAAGTCAAGATCAAATTAAAGCTGGATGTGGCGAGTATTTTAACTTTAAAATCCCTGAATAGTACAATAGATGACCCAAGGCACTTTAGAACGCAATAATATTTTGAAAACTAGTATAATTTTTGACCTAAGAAAAAATCAATTTTAAAGAAAATGTCTCTAAGGGCCACTTAAAATAGATTTTTGAACTCAAAAATTCAAAATCTCTTTGGTAATTTAAATATTTAGGAATATTTGATAATTTTCGAAAAAAAATAATTAAAAAAAAAACTAATAAAACTCAAAAACTAGATTTTATTCAAATAATTTTATTCTTAATTATTTCTCTAATTTTTTTAAACTAAATTTATTGACATTTTCAGCAACAAGATTAAATTGACTTTAAATTTTTACAAAATTTAACTTTATTTTATATTTAATTTAATATTTTTTATTATTTAATTTAATAAATAATTTTAATTTTTCCTTTTTTTGTGATAAAATACCTTAAGATCCGTTTGCTTTTTTTTTTACAATGGTAAAAATACTTTTTACGCATTCAATTATTTTCTGATTGATTTTTTTTAATCTTCTATTCACATTTATAAAATCAAAAAAATAACTATTTTTTAGTAATTTAGCTGACATATAAACGAATATAAAGCAATGAGTTCAAATAGAGTAAAATTATAAATTTCTGTTCTAAAATTCTCTTCACTGTATATTATTTAAATACAATTATCGGAAACTAAAGGGAAAAAAATTTTATCCAAAATTTTTTCTGATTAAACATCAAAGTCACACATTGACTCGTGATATACTAGAAAAAGAAAAAAAATCAATTAAACATATTTAATTAATTTAATTATCTTATTTTTTTTTACTAAATTTCTCTTATTAAACCATTCAGTCTCTTTAGTTTTATTTTAGTTTTTTTTTTAATTAATCAAATCTCTTTTTCGTGCAATTTTAATAATTTTTTTCATTAATTCCAGGATTTTTTATTACATAAGGAAATCTCAAAATGGCATTGAATTGAATGTGAAGTGAAACCATACTAATCAAATATTATTTTTATTTTGTTTAAATAAGTGAAAAACTGAGCTGAAAAAGCTTTAAGAACCGAAAATTGTTCTTAATAAGCAATTTTAAAATTATTAAAATTATAAAAAAAAATTTTTCAATATTTTTTCTAAGGCTTGAAATAATAATCTAAATATACTATCAATCTAAACATATTTTATTATTTTATTTGAAATTTAAAAAAAAATATATAAAAAATGAATGATAGATTTAAATGTAGTGAGAATTAAAAAATAATACTTTTTTTTTAAACCAAAGTGCAATACTACTAACCAATTTTATTTAAAATCTATTTAATATGACAGACTTGATATAAATGAGAAATTTGATGCTTTTTTGATGGCTAAATGGTTGCTAATAAGGTCCAAAATACGCATGATCAATTTTGGAAAATAGATTTCTGCTTCAGAGCTTAATTTATTTAAATAAATCTCACAATCATATGATATAATTAGCTTTTGTGAAATTAACATCTCCTATATAAGAAAGTTTGTTCTTAAGAAAATAATCAAAGTTTAAAATTCATTAAATTTTTTACTTAGTGTTTTAAATAAAAATGCGCTTTTTTTCATCAGGATCTTCATCGAATGGCACGTCAAATTTAGGAAGTCTTGGTTCGAATCAGCAAATTTTGTTGAATCAGTCTCAAGGCCTCGGCGGTCAAGTTCGATCACTAGGTTTGTCCTCATCAGCGCCATATTCACAACTAGCAGCACAAGGTTTGTCTAATGGCATCAGTGCCCAGCAACTTTTGGGCCAACAGATGCCTCAGTTTCCAAGCAATCAGCAGTTTATCACAAACGGAATTGGCGGTTTAAATGGTTTCAACTCGAATCAACTTGGCCAACTGGGAGGACAAGCAGCCATTTCGAATCAAATTCAAAATCAGCTTTTGAGCCAGCTTCAAAATCAGACTGCAGGTGGTCAGCTTGGACTGGGCCTACAAGGACTGTCGGGTCTAAATCAAAATCAACTTGGCCAACAACAAATTAATCTGAGTCAGCTCAATCAAGGTGTTAACCAGAACCAGTTGTCACAGCTACAAGGTCTCAATGGCATTTCGTTGAACCAACTTGCTGGTCTCAATGGTCAACTTGCAGGAGTCAATTTGGCACAGCTAACTGGTCTTAACTCTAATCAATTGGGACAATTGGGTCAGCATAGTTTGCCTCAAAATTCTAATCAAAGAGTCTTTTTTTAAAATTTATTTTTGTTTTCTGAGTATGTAATTTTGTTTCTAAAACAAAATAAAAATAATTTTAAAAATTTTTCGCTTGATTTAATTTATCAATATTTATTGATAAATTTTTTTCTATATTTTAAATGCTTCAGGACAACAAAAAAAATGCTTTCAATAAGAAAAAATAATTGTGTATAAATTGCTTTATTTGATCAATAGAGCAATCATTGAATTGAACAATTTTTATTCATTTAAAAAATAAAATTTAATTTAATGTTAATCTAAATTATGTTTAAGGTATACTTTTTATTAAAGAGAAAAAAATCACTAAATACAAAATTTGGATACATTTATTTTTTTGGCCTAAAAAAGAATGTTGGAATGTTTCACTGAAATAGAAAAATACTTAGGGTGAGTTTGCGTCTTTTTTTAACTTTTTTTTAATTTATTAAATAAAAATATAATCTTTAGCCATCTATCAGTTATGAGTTCGATTCCCCTCTTATATCATTCAGGGCTTTTGTAGCCAAAAAATTCACATCACTCTTCTTCAACTTGGTCTTGTTTGGTTAAATACCTTGAGTGGATAAGTTACTGCTGTTGCTGATGGACTTTTTTTTTCAATAATTACGTAACACAGTAGCAAAATTTCTATATTTTCATTAAAAGGTTTTTTTTAGAAGAGTCAGACACATTTAATTCTATTTTTTTAATGATAATGTGACTCGAATTTTAGAATTACAAACTTGCTTAATCCAAAATAACCTGTTAAAAAAAGAAAATTTTTTTAAATAGCCCCATCTAAACTGTATAGATAAAAATATTTTTAATAAGCTAATTTGTTTTCTTTTAGGAATCCTTGTTAATTCCTTATTGATTCCATTTTTTTAAACCAATTTTTCTACTTTTCTTTTACTTTTAGCTTTATCTCTAATATAACATCTGACATAATCTACTAATTATTTTACCAGTATAAATTTTAGAGATCACGTATACTAAATCGAAGAGTTAGTAGTTAAAATCTATTAATAAAATCTATTTATTTAACTTAATAATTGAATTAGATTGCTCAGAAATCTAAGTAAGAAAGTCCATCAATTTTAATGATTTTGGTCTAAAGCATTTTTGTTTGAAAAATAAAAGCTTGTAAACGAATTGGTTTTATGACCGACACAATGATAAGATATTTAAAAAATAGATGCACTTATATAATGACAATTTTTATAAAAAAATTTTAAATTTGAATTCAGATTTAATTTCATTTTATTTTTTAAGATTAATTTTAATTCAAAGATTCGAGTGTTAAGTTGATTCGAGTGACTTAACACTCGAATCTTTGAATTAAAATTAATTTGCGCGCAAATTCAAAGTAATTTAGTGATACTTTACATTAAAATTATTTAAATTCAGCTATTTTTTAATCAAAAAATTATTTAGAGATCATTAAATAAATTATTTTTTAGATAAAAGTAATCATTTTTTGAGTAATGATCATTTTATCCTAATATTTTCAATAAACTAAATAAATAATTTTTTCTATTATTATTTAAAGTAAAAATTAAAAAATTTAAATTGAATATTCTAATTTAAACACTATTTTATAAATATAAACATTTGCTTTATAAAATTAAAACTTGAAGTAAAAATAATAATTAATTCAAATTTTCAAATTAGATTACTTAATTTAATGAAAACAAATATTAGAATTAAACAAAATTTAAAAAAATTAAGGCCTAAACTAGTTTAATAAGATACCTACTTAAATTAAGCAAGATTTATTTTGAAAATATTAAGGCATTTATTCAACTTAAATTTTTTGATTTAAATAATTTAAAGAATATTTCCCTTTTTTTTTTAGATTTAAGATTTTATTTCTAAATCGGCTTTTTTAATTTTTTGTCAATTTTTTTAATTAAAGAAATTTAAATTTCATCTTTAAAATTTCACTAGCAAGACATTAATTTAAGCATAAATGGTTTTTATCAGCATTTGCTTAAAACAAGTTTGAACTAAATATTTAAAAAAAAACATGATTAGAAATAAACCTATTATTATTACATTGACCATGTGATGTTCAAAATTATTAAATATTTAAGTTAAATTATGTTTTAGAATCATATTTGTATTTTGTATTTTTTGAACAGATATCTTTCTATTTCCCATACCAAGCATATTCTTTTTAATGCCTTCATTTATATTTGTATGCTTCATTTGACATTAAAAAATCAAGATACCTCTTAATAGTCTATTTGAGATTAAACTGTTTGTAATTGGAGCTTTATAATCAATTTAGTCTCTATTTGCACCAATTTACATAGCAGAAGTGTTTAAAAGTCACAAGTTTTCATGACTTCTGCTTCTTAGATTTAATGGTGATGGTTCATTTGCAAGTCTGTTTTCTTTTGTTTTATTTTTGTATGTCATTTTAGCAAGTTATGCAGATATAAAGCGCCTATGTTTTGAACAAGAAAACCCATCACATCTAGAACATCTATTTCGTGTTTTTCTATCATTCTCTTTTGGGCATATTTCACGTTTTTTGCTGTTTTGGCTAGTAAACGTCTCATTTTCATTATCAATTTAGACATTTTAAATCAAAATTCAATAAAAATGAGGTAAAAAATCAGATTTATGATTTTTTAAAAATAAAACTTTACAAATATGTTTCAAAAGTAATTTAGATTGTAAGAAATTTGATGAACCTTATTTTTAGTGCAAAAATTGTCTAATATTTTATCAAAAACCCTAAAAAATACGGCTTTTTTTATTT
This sequence comes from Brachionus koreanus, assembly GCA_016987375.1. Classification (NCBI taxonomy): domain Eukaryota; kingdom Metazoa; phylum Rotifera; class Eurotatoria; order Ploima; family Brachionidae; genus Brachionus; species Brachionus koreanus. The sequence continues at coordinate 1,069,604 of PJRA01000401.1, forward strand.
TTAAAAAGTAGCGAGCATAATTCAAAATCCTTTTAGTTGTAATTTTCACTTATTATGAGAAACAAAATTATGTAAAAAAACTCTGGGATCCATTTGGACCCCAACATGACCGTTCTAGGGTTAAAAAGCCTATTGATTTGGTTACTGGGTTTGAGGTCATCTGAGTTTATGGTTCAATCAGTTATATATTTTTTAGTAGATTTTTTTAATTTCTAAATTAATTAGATTTAATAAAAAAAATTTAGACTAGATTTTAATTTAAATATTCAAAAACAGAAAAACAAGAAACTTATTCAATTTTTAATTTATAGTAATTAAAAAAGAAAAAGTTGTTGAGATTTATTTAGTCATTGTGAATTTTGGAACAAAGAACGAAAACAAAATTTAAAATTCAAATAACTCTTTTCTTAATAGTTCTGCGAGATGAATCGGCTGATTCATTATTCGAACTCAATCTTTGCAAAAACAAATATAATTTTTAATGCATCAAGTACTTAATATGCTTACAGAATTTTTCCATTTGTTCTAGTGATACAAACTATCAGCTGATTCATATTTTTTAGAATGATTTTTAGATACTTAGAAAAAAATTTATTTAATCTGATTTAAGATATGATTGAAAGAAAATTATAAAAAATGATTAAATTTTTGAATAAAAAACAAATAAAAGAAGTAACAAAAGACTCATCCGGTTTTTGAGTGTTAAATAAAAAAAAATTACATAAATTTTTCTAATTATTTTAGCTTATTATCTTTTTAAATCAAGCGGCGTAGAAGTTTTATGTTGAAATTAAGTTTGTCTTGTTTGAATAAAAATCTTCATTTGTTATTTTTTTGGAATAACTTTTGAGATAACAGTTAGAATTAAGTAATTTATATTTCGTTTTAATTGTTTTAAAATATTCTTTTAGAAAGAAGAAAAATTTAAAAATCACAACTAGATAGGACATGGAGTCTTTTTACCATGGGTCAAAAAAGGTCAAGCTTATTTGAAGGAAAAAATTAAAATAAAAAAATATAACTATTATTTTATTGAATAAAGATTCTAAACTATCAATTTTTTTTTAATTTTAAAGACCAAAGTATCCACTTGTTGACCAAAAATTATTTTCAAAAAAAACTGAAAACATAAGAGTTACAAAATTTTACGATGATGTCATCTAAGTTGCTTGATATCAAGAAAGAAAAAAATCTTTTTTCAAAAAATTAATTTTTTAACAGAGATAGCCTCTTTTTACTTGATGAAAAAAGAAATAGTTTAATAATTAAAAATTTATCACTTTATTTGCTTAATAATTTTAACAACTTAAAAGGAGTAATAATAATATTCTAAAAGAATAATATTTCAATTAATTAGTTGTGGATGATTGATTTTCTCGTGATGTCTGATAAACTAACACGAAATTGTGATAAATCATTTTTTTCAAACTATATAATATGCTTAAAAATTACAAATATCCGACTCCAATGTGTAATTTCCAACTTCTTTTTTTTTCTGTGTAATCAGTTATTTAATCATATAATATTTTCATTTTAATTTTAATTTTTATGTTTTAATCTGAAGTAGTTGTAAATACGGTATGTGACGGACTAAGGACCTCCATAAATTTTGCTGGAGAGTTTGATGGCCGAATACAAAAATACAATTTTAAAAAAAAAGTCAAATATGAAAATTTGATGGATAAAAGAATTGAGTATAAGAAAAAACAATAAAATTTAATTTAAAAAAATTTTAGCAGTGTACTAGTCCCACTGAAAGTACCCAGAACTAATCTGAAGAAGTATCAATCGGTAGAACGTGAGACTTTTAATCTCAAGGCCAAGAGTTCGAGCCCCTTATCGGGCGAATTTTTTCTATCAAAAATGTTGCCTGAAGGTCTTAATAAAATCTATTTAATTATTCATATTCAAATTTTTAATTTTTAAAATCAATTTAGCCAAAAAATAAACTCAAAAATTTGAATTGACTTGTGTATTATAGAGAAAATAAGTTTATTAAAAGATAATTAGGATTTAGTTCCGTCTAGTTTGAGGCATCATACCTGTGGCTATAGGATTTTAGAAAAGGCCCAAGTAAATTGTTCTCATTGCCCCAAGACTTAAGATATTTTTCCAAGAAATTAAATTTTTGATCGAATTCAAATCAAAACCTAGTTTTATGATAACTTAATTAATTTTTCAACTAAAATAAAAAAAGAGTATAAATTAAGTATCTAGAGAAATTTGAGTGGGTTTAATCGTATAGCTCATTTTTTCTCCAAAACATATCTTATCTGTGAGATGACAAAATTTGACTAACAATCAAACGCCTAGCGCAAGGTAAAGCATTTTGGTATCTATTTGATTAAGTCAAAATTCATAAAATATTTAGATTAGGCTAATAACAATATGAAAATTAAACGATAATTTTAAATATAAATATTTATTTGGTAATAAAAATTTATAAAATAAAAAAGAAAAAATTTAATTATTCATTTGATTAGAGCACGAAAAAACAGATAGATATTTACTTTGGGCTTGAATATTTGAAATAAGATCCTACACAAATCCTTTAAAAGTCATCCAAAAATTTAAATTTGATTTGGCTTGGATCAAATAAACCCACAGGGTCTAATGTGTCCAATGCTGAAAAATATTTTTCAAATTAATTTCTACTCAAATTTATATTGTTTAATCTTCTTTATCTCTTAAGTAACTCGAGGCATTTTTTTTTTGCTTAATTCACGTTATCCAAGGGCCATTTTCTTAACAAAAATAATAAAAAGTCAAAGATTTTCTATTTTATTTTTATTTGTTTTATTCAGATAGATAGAATGATTAATTGTTTTAAAAATCGCTCAAAATCGGCCAAAAAAATAATCAAAGAGGATGAATCGGTCAATTTGCCTTTGATTGTAAGTGAAATATCTGTTCACAGTGAGAACGAAAACAATTTCAAAAGTGAAATAAAAGCTTTAATTAAAGTAGGTTTAAAATTTTATTTAAATTATATTATTTTAATATTTTAAAATATTTTTAAAAAAAAGTCTATTTTTTATTCATTTCCATTTTTGTTTTTTTAAAAAAAAATTTTCATATGATCATTCAATCAAATCAATCAAAGTTTTTTCAAATATGTTTTTTTTATTTTGACATTTAAAAATCTTCATTATCATTCAAAAATAAAAAATACAACCAAGTCAGCATTATAATCACTTGTAGTTGCTTGATAACTCGAAAGTTTTATCTGCTAAAGCAATAAAAATTTGGCTTTTTTCGTGATAATTCAAAATTTTCTTCTCATTTTTATCAAGTCTAGCGCCAAGAGAAAAAAAAATAGGAAAATATTAATCACTAGTCAAATATATGAATTGAAATAGAAAATTTTGAGAATTTTGGGACTGTTTGATGAAATAAATATATTCACCCTTTCAATTATGCTTCGCTACAATCTAATATACGCTTTTTTGGACCATGCACCAAAGTACACTTGTTTCAATACGCTATGCATTTAGTGTAGCACCACAAATTTGCCAAAACTTTTAGTTAAGCTATTAGACCATGTGTTAACATAACTAGTAATGTTAAAGCATGGGCAAATTTTATTTTGGTGCATGGTCCAAAAGCGTGTCTTAGATGTATCACTTGATACATTTAGCAAAATGATTTTTGACCCTAAGAAAAGAAGCTATTTTAAAAATTTTTTTTATTCAAAAAATAAAAGCTTACGAGACATTTTATTATTTCTGTTAATAATAAAATTTAATTTTTTAGAATTATAAAAAAACAAAAAATAACACAACAATTTCTGTATTAAGTCATGTGAAAAAAAATTACATAGATAATGTTTAAAAGACTTAAAAAATGAGCAATGATTGTTTTTAAGTCACAAGTAAGTCAAGTCAAGTCAGTGACTTTTTTGTGACTTAGACTTAAAACTGCGCTCTATAAACAAGTCTGAAAAAAAAACAAATTTCAACTTTTATGAAATGTCTAAAAAAATGAATAAAAAAATTATTTTTCTGAAAATAAACTTGTGACTTTGATGACATTTAGATGTATATCATAATTAACTTTGCTTCCATAGCAGCATTTCATAAAGACTAAAACAGCTTATAAATTTTTTTTAATAATTCCACTTTTAATTACATGTATTAGTAGCTTTTGACTAATACGAATGATGGAAAAAATTCATAATCAGTGTATCGTCAGTGGGGGCCACTAGATCACCAAAACTTGTTTTTGGTCGTCTTGATGGCTGCAGAGGTTAAATTTTTTTTTCCTAAATTTTATCGTTTTGTCTTATACTTAATTTTTTCATCTAAAAAATTTATTATTTGAAATTTTTTTAAAATTTTATTTTTGTACATATTTTGGCGGTCCTATGGTGGCCACTGACGGTACTCAACAATATTTATAATTCTCAAATTTCTGGTTCACGTAAATTGCTCCTTAAATATTATAGTTTTCAATTCTAGTAACAAGTCTTTGCCAGTTTTATGCATTCATTTTTGGTTGAAAAAGTTGGTTTTAAATTAAACTTTTCATTATTTGAATTAATTGTTTTAAAAAACTGGTTATACAAGTCATTGAGTGACAATCTTGGAGAATGTATTCTTGACCATTTCTAGATGGTTTTAATTTGTCTTATTACCAATAATTTTAATAAGACGTGTAATAAAAATTTAGTATTTTATAAAAAAAAATTCCATTATTAAATATAAACCTTAATTTAATTAAATTCCAAATTTTTTATAAAAACTTTTAATTTGAATAGAAAATCTTTGAATAAAGTATTAAAATTAAAATTTGTTTCTTAAAGGATATTGAAGATGAGAATGTGGACGATTCCGATATCATTGAAAAAATAGAATATCTGATAGAACAAAATGGTATTCAACTTAAAAAAAATCTTGTAGAAGCACAGACCGGATATGATAATTTTAGTCTGCTTCACTATGCATCAAAATCTTGTCGATTTAATTTGGTCAATTTCTTTATTAAAAACCTCTGTCTAGGTACAATTGGAAAAAAGCAAATAACTAATTTATTGCTATTTTTAAATTAAGATGTAAATGTTTGCTCCAAAAGCAAAATGACTCCACTTCATCTTATGGTAAAATTAAACATTTTTCCCAAAAGCTCTGATTCAACCTTGTTTTCTTGTGTGAATTCTAGTTCAAGCAAAAAGTCAAAAGTAATTTTAAAAAAAATTTTATTTTTAATTTTTTTAAATTTATTTGAAATTTATTTTTAAGTTCATAAGTACAATTGAAAAATTAATCGAGCATAATTGTGATTACAATTTACAGGACGATTCGGGCTTTACACCACTTCATTATGCCGTTTTTAAAAACAACTACGAAGCAGCTAAAATTCTTCTTAGTCTAGAAAATATAAGATTGGATGTAATTTTATTTTTTAATAATTAAAAATTTTATAAACATTGGCAAGGATCAAAATTTTTTATTCTTAAATATTCTCTATCTCAAAAAAAGCAATTTTTTGACAAATTTTAAAAATTGATTAAAGCTTTGCTGGATTTAACGGCCAAGTAAAAATTTTGATCAAATTTCATTTTTCAAATATGATCAAAAAATTTTAAATGCGCAATTATATTTTTTATAAATTACAATCCATTTTCAACCTTTTTAAAATGAAGTTTTGAAATTTAAAAATCTGTGATGAAATTTAATTGCGCATTTAAAATTTTTTGGTCATATTTGAGAAATTAAATTTGATCAAAATTTTTACTTGGCCGGATTTAACAACGTCTAATATTCTTTTGTTTCCTTTTGTGGATAGGGCTAAGGTTTGTCAAGTAAAATGGACACAAAAGAATACTTGATGTAGTTAAATATTTAAAAGCCTAAATCTTTTTTTTTCGAAAAACTGATTGTTATTTTTCTAAACAGATTTTTTTTTTGATTTGGGCTGTTACACCAGAAGGTCTTCAGCCTAGTTTATTTAAAGCAAAATATACTATATAGTAAAAGTCTGAAAATAAAATTAAATAAAATGAGTCTAAAATGTTTTAAAAGAGTCTAAAATTTTGTTTTTGAATGGACAAAATAATGTTCTAATCGAAAGAACCCGACCATTTGCGAATCGAAGGTACTCTTTTAACGAGTCACTTAGAATTGGGTTTTCTGACGAAAGTGATTTGTCTATGTATTTATAGGATAATTGATTGAATCTGTCTAAACAGATAAAAATAGGCGTGTATTAGTAGTAGTAGTGTTAGTTAACTGCAGTTTAGGGTAAACCTAAACCAGTGCGTGATGCGCTTAGCCCTTAAGCGAGCCATTGCAGTTGTTTCTTTTTTTAATCCCAACACTTCATTGTCAATTCTTGATTTAAAACTGTTTACTGACTTTGCCGATATTACATAATCTGATAATCCATTCCAAATTGACATCACTCTATTAGTAAGAAAGTTATATCGGAAAGAGCCTCTTTTGTTTATTTCCCGGACAAGTCCTTTATTGTGAGATCTTCTCAGATTCAATGACAGAAGACAGACTTTTCGCATTATTTTTTCCATTTATTAAATCAATTTCATCGAATACGTTTACTATTTTAAACATTTGTATTAAAGCCCCATCTTAGTCTGCGGTCCTCTAATCTCTTTCATCATACGTTTTTTTCTTAATTGGTTTGATTAATTTTTTCGCTCTTCTTTGAACTTTTTCGAGAGTTTTGATATCAGTTTTTGCTGACGAGGACCACATGCTTATAGCAAATTATAGGCTAAATTTTACTAATGCAGTATACAGTGGCAATACAGTCTCTTTGCCGAGATATGAGAGAATAATTTTTGATCTGGCCCAAAATTTGGTTTGCTTTTGTACCTGATACTGTACACTGTCTGCTCCACTTCAAATTATCAGAAACGATTAGACCAAGATCTTTTTCTTCAGTTGCTACTTTGAGGGTATGTGTGACTCCCGCATCCGACATTTGGTAATCATGGTGAGTTCGACATTTTCCAAAATACATAGACTTACACTTAGGTAAATTCAATTCGTGTATGATATGAAAAATAAATTTTCTCAAATATTCATGGTATTTCGTCAGATTTTTAGTTTACATAAGTTTTCTCAAAAATAAAATTTAAGATAAAAAAAATTTCCTCTTACTACTTATTCAAGGCTTATTTTGTAGTTTAAAACAGCATTGTCAATTATATTATATATCAAAAATGAAAATAGGTTTCTATTTTAAAAAAGCTACAATTACAAATTAATTTTTAGTCAAAATGATTTTAAGAAAAATTCTAAATTTTAAATAAAAATTGCACATCTTAATCATAATTATCTGACACTTGAAAATTTTTTGAATGACAGTTAATTAAATTATCTTAGGATACGTTTCTTACTAAATTATTATTATTATTATTCAGGGCGATGTTAAAAAAAAAGTAAAATAAAAATAAAAAATTAAATATAGTAAAATAAAATCTATTTTAATATGATTTGAGGAGTAGTTTTAGGATTTTTCTGTTTTTCTCACTCGATTCTCTAAAAAGCTACCTAATTGACTCCATCGTTCCATCTTTGCTTTCTTCTTTATTAAGCTTGTTTTCAAGCTTTATCCTATCTCTTGCTTTGGCTGCCATATTTTCTATATTGTCTTTTTCTTCTAGGATGATTTTCATATCATTTATCACGGATTTTTTGCTAGTTCTATTTTCTCTATCTCTTGTTTCATTTAGGATATTGTTCACTAGTGTTTTTGTAAATTTGTTGTTTGCTAGTCTCATTATGAAAGATAGTTTTCTCTTTACCAATATTCTCTCCATTGATTCCATATTAATGGCCGCCATCAGTTTTGTTGTTCTTGATCTCTTGCAGAGTCCAAACATTTTCTTTACCAAGTTGCCATCTGTTGTTTTAATTTTTTCAAGTGAATTCGGTTAAGCTTGATTGCCTCGCATCCATAGGTGAGTATTGGTCGGCAGAATGACTTGTAGAGGCAGGTTTTAATATTTGTTTTTAGCGGTAAAAATATAAATCTAGCAACTATTTTTTTCCTAACCTATTCTAATAAAGCAGCTTTAAGACAGGACAGGACTATTTTTGCATTTCTTCTCTTTTGTATAACCACAAGGTCTACGACGGTGTTTTGGACCATTTGAAGATATTAATGCATCAGCTTGATAATTTTGATCAATATTTAAATAATTCGGTTCATCTAATTGTAAGGGATTTGATTATTTGTTTATTTATCATTTTTTAAGAAAATTAATTAAGTAATAGTAGTAAGTTGTCAATTAATATTTACTGATTTTTCTTATTATTTAGTGTCAGAATTAGCTAGAGGAAAATAAAAAAATTAGAAATTAATAAATAAAAAAAATTTAGCTATCAGTAAATAATTTTTTTTTTTTACTTGCAGTTAGAAAAAATTTTCTAGATGAAAGAAATAGATCTCCCGTCAAAACGATCAGCATGTTTTAATGGCGGTCCTATGGCCGCCACTAACGGTACCCAACACTAATTATTTTTATTTTATTTTTTTAATTTAAAAGAACATTGTCTCGGTACAGTATTCTCTGTAAATGCAAAATGCATTACAGCCAAATTAGTCCTAATTTAAAATATACTAAATTTACAGAAAGTTTCATTAGAATAATCTAAATAATGGAAAATTTGTTTCTTATTTTTATCAAAAAAAGTTATAAGAATTTAAACAAAATTTTTTGGCATTATTGTACTTGATTTCACAAAACCCATTTACATAAATTCACTAAATAAGATACAAAATAATATTTTAAAATATTGGAATAAATTTTTTGTTTAAATTTTACAACTTAGCCTTAAAAATAAATAAATGTTGATGTATTATTCAAGGACAAGTCAGTAACTTTAAACTATGATCTTTGAGCAAGTTTTTCTTGTATTTTTTTTTTGTATGAAAATGCTGAAAAATAAAATTTAAAATATCTAGCTCGAAGATGAAAATCAAATGAGTCCATTGCATTTGGCGTTCAAATACAGCAACGATGATCTAGCCAATTTGCTTATCGAAAAGTGCAATTCGGATGCATTGACATTTTCATCCACAGACACTCTACCTTTACACGTAGCTTGTAGACAAAAAAAAGACAATCATGTTTTGGTTAAAAAAATTTTAACCAAACTAAAAACCAGCGTATCTTCAAATAATTTTGCAGATCTATTAAACAAAGTAGACACAACTAAAAATAGCATGCTACAAATATCAATTGAAAACAATCATTTAGAAACAGTTGATTGTTTGCTTAAAGAATTTTCAGCTCAGATCAAACTAGAGGATAGAAACGGCAATATGCCTATTCACTATGCAGCCAAATACTGTACTGGCGATATGCTAAAAGTATTGATAAAATATGACGTTTTTAGCAACAAAGCAAATTCAAATCTAGAAAACGCATTGCATATATCAGCTGCCAATAATAGATACAAATTCATACGCGAGTATTTGGCGCATGAAAGTCACCTAATAGAAAACCAAGAAAGCAAAGACTATATTTCCAGTGTGAAGGGTCTCAATCGAGCTGGATATACTCCTTTATTTTTGAGCTTAATAAACGGACATGTGAAGTGCACCGAGGCTCTAATCACCTCTGATTATATTGATCTGGATGCAAAAGACCCACTTGGCAATTCCATCTATCACATTTGTGCTGCTCACAATAACTTTGAAGCCATGCGTATTCTTTTAACTAAAAAAGACTACAAATTTGTCGAACCACTATTCATCAAAAACAACAAAGAAGAAAATGTTTTGCACACTGCTTGCACTTATGGACATTTGGAAATAATTAAATTGGCCATTACCAGACTAAACGAAAGCTATTCGTCCATGGAAAGCTATTTGACTTCAAAAAACAAGGAGGGAAAAACTTGTTTTCACATAGCTTGTTCAAAAGGATTTTTCAACATTGCCGAATATTTTCTAAAAGACTTGAATTTAGCATATTTAATTGAGCAAACAGATAGTTCAGGCAATACGCCTTTACATTTGGCATCCAGCAATGGCCATCTAAGCATTGTCAATCTGCTGTTAGAGCACGAGACTCAGCTGTATGTAAGAAACAAGGACGGAAACACCGCTCTTGAGCTCAGCTGTCGACTAGGCTTTTTTGAAATAAGCAAAATATTAATTTCAAAATATTCAATAATACAGAGTGATGAGGTGGAGAAAAAAAGCGAGTATCCTTTGCATATAGCGTGTCATGAGGGTGCCTATGAGCTTGTCGAATTACTGCTTGCCAAAGGCGCAGTAATTGACATTTTGACTGATGAGAACAAAAATTGTTTGGACATTGCCATTAATAGGGGACACCGAGAGGTCATTAAAGTTTTATTAAAAGACAAAAATTGGGACAAATTAATCAATGTGAATTCAGGTGATCGAATAGATCACAAAATTAATATAATAAATGTGGCATTTAGAGATCAAATAGCTCAATTTGCGGTAAAAAAAGAAAATCCGCAATTAGCTGCCATGTATGAGAACAAATTGTGGGAAAGTTTTAAACTAGTTTTGGACAATTGCAAAAATGGAAGCGATTTTAACTTTAAAAAATTGGATCCACCGTGCAAAAATTTACAAAAACATCCATTGATGCTAATGGCTCGTTCAGGACAAGAGTCCTTGCTTAAACATGAAACAACTGAACAATTGCTTAAACTTAAGTGGAGATTTATACCCAGATTTGCTTTCTACTCCAACATATTCATGTATTTGTTGTTTTTGATTTTGTTCGCTTTGTACACAACAGAGTTGTCGAACTATGCGTCAAATAAGCATATCAGAGAGAATCAGATGACATTTGAGTCGAGTTTGTCCTCGTTTATTCTGGTGTGTATAGCAATTAATTTGGTGAAAAAATTTCTACAAGTTATACTCGTGGACAGATTTTCTTTTTTTGTATCGATACAAAATTGGGCTGAAGTTTGCACGTTTGTGATGGCTTTTGTGGCTATTCTAACCGATTCATTGGCACTCAAGCTAAATCTGTGTTCAATAGCAGTCTTGAGTTCATTTGTAGTTTTTTCATTTTTGATCCAGAAACTAAAAGTTTTCGGTCTCTACGTGCTGGCCTTTCGCCGCACAATTCAAAATTCGGCAAAATTTTTTCCAATATTTTTTCTCATTTACATTGGCTTTAATCTGTCCTATCGAGTGCGCACTAATTTTGGTGTAGAATTTTTCAACACAACCACTGGACTGACACTGATTAGAACTCTTGCAATGGCTCTTGGTGAGCTAGACAGTGATTCGATGGGCCTTGACTTTGACACCATTGACTCAGCACTCTTTCTAAATTATCTTATTTACATTATGTTCATTGGTCTTATGTGCATAATTACATTTAACCTTTTTGTCGGTAAGTTTTTCAAAGTTTATTTAATTCTAAATTTAAAACTGATAAATACACTCTTGAATATAAATTTTTGCCAAATTATTTATCAAAAAAAAAAGTTATGCTAGAATATTTTTAAACGTAAGAAATCATGAATAAAGAAAATTTATGGCTGTTAATTGAAAGCTTTTTGATTTTTTGATTTTTTTTTTTATACTTTATTGTTTATCTTTTTTCTGTGTCGAGCTAGAGCTCTTTCACTTTATTAGTTGAATCTTTTGAATTAACAATAATTTACCAAATTAATTAATATTCTTAGGAAATAAGTTTTATTTTTTCTATTTTTCTATTTTTCTATGTTAATTTAATTGAATTATACGTTTTCAAATTATTACATGAAAATGGCAATTGAATTTTGTATTATGCAATTACCATCAATTTTTTTTAATGTTAGAAAATGCTTTATTTATAAAATTTAATTTTGATAATTGAATTCTTACAATCTTAAAAATCTTGAATTTAATCCATTCAATAATGTTCATAAAGTCTTTTTTTAATACAACTAAATTATCATCAATATTTAATCCTAAATGTACCATTATTCTCTAAAGTCTTAACTTTAACCTTTCGTATAAGTTGCATTGAGAAAATATTCACTCTATTTTAGATCTTCAATGTTTTCCATTGCTCTATGTGTTTTATGTAGCCTTAAATAATTTTGAAGAAGCATACCAGGCTTTTAGTTGACTTGTTAAAAAGTCCAAAATTTAAGTCCAATCCCAGACTTAAAATTTTTTTTAATTATCGAAATAGACTTTGATTAAAACATGTTATCTGCTGGTAAACACACTTTAATAAAAAAGCCAGAAAATGAAGATCTAAATTTATTACCTAATCTCTTAATTAAAAAATTAAAATTAATATTATTTATGAAATTTACTAGTCAAGTTAGTTTTTTTTTTCATTTGACTTTTTTATTTTAAACAAACGAAAATTTTTTATTAATTAAGATTTATATTTATGGACTTATGACCAGGGTTCATTAGGCTAGATCTATTTAACACTTCTTCATTAATAACATAAGTCTTTTTTACATTTAATCCATAAATAAATAATTTGTCACATTTTATGAAAAAATATTTTTTTTTTTTAAAAGACAAAAAAAGACACAGGAGTTCTTTTCTTTTCTTAAAATTTTAGTACCGTTTAAAAATTGCAGTTGTCTCCAGAACAGCAATTACGTTTGAAATATACTCCAGCACTTACGTTTGTTACTTCTCCTTCTGAGCATAATGTTGAACAGCCTCTATTGGTAACAACTTTGAAAGGAAAAATTGTAATATCTTTCTTTAAAGAAAAAATGCTAAAAAACTAAACAAATGATTATTTAGCTTACAAAACATTTCATATTTCCGCATTCAACCGAATGAGAAGAGGTAACCGTCGTACAGCCAGTACATTGGTAGCATTTAATTGCATTTGTTCGAGCTAGAAAGCATGAAATAGCAAAGAATATAATAATTGAAATAAATTTCATTTTCAGACTTAATGATAAGACTTTTTTATCTTGATTTGAGATTTTTGCTGCTTTTTAAGAAAATTTGCGCTTTATTTTCATGGTTACTTTGGAAAATGTAAAATTTGGTTTCTATTTCATATATCAAATTTGATGGTCTATTTGATATAATTTGATAATTTAAATATTTATCAAGATCTCGTTTTCAATTTCAATTAAAAATTATTCAATTTTCAAAGCTAAATAAAGTAAAGATTAATGCCACAAAATGTCGAAATTTTCATGTTTAATTTTCTTTTTTAAATTGATTTGAAGTTCAATAAAAATAATTTAACCTATATAAATAATAGTAATTTAAATTCATTAATTTAAAGATCAAGAGAAGTTGAAAGTTTTCATCAAATAATATGAATTGTCACTGCATTGAATTTTTTTTGATAAAAATTTTTAAACATTTACATCCTAAAATAAAAAAAGGCCAAAGAATAAATGAAAGGCTTAGTACTATTCGGTCTCCGATATTTACATATACACAACAATTTAACTACTTTAACTTATTAAAATTTACTTACCTTATTTGGCAATTTGTAGATGTCTCTTTAGTGTTGGGTAGCGTCAGTGACCGCCAAAACTTGATGTTGGCCGTCTAGATGACCGTGTCATACATCATATTTAAAAAATTTTCGATAATTTTACAAACCATTTGCCAAATTATATTTGAAAAATAGAATAATCACATTTAATTTGGTCAAGAATTAATTTAATTTTTAATGATTTTAGGTATTGCGGTTGGAGAGATAAAGACAGTGTTGGACGAAGCAGACATTCAACAGATATCAATGAGAATAATATTTGTGCTCAAAGTTCAAGAAACTTTAAATCGATTTAATCAATATTCTTGCTTTAAATGGTTGAATATTAGCTTTGAAGAATTCAACTATGAAAAAGAATACAAATTTATTAAAACCAAAGATAGAATAATAAAATTCTTATCCAAGCACTTTTCAACAATCGAGCCCGAAATTAAACTAGTTGATCCTTCAAAAAGACTAGAGGACAACATAAACGAGTTGTCTAGAGCAACAAATGCTGATTTAAAATCAATAAGGGAACTTTTGACTAATCAGATAACAGATGTAGAGACCAAGTTAACCAATTCTCAGCAAAGACTTGAAGATTGTTTGGTCGAAATGTCTCGCAAGACAACAAACAATTTTGAAACAACTCAACAAGACTCTAGTGAACAGCTTGAATCAGTGCAACAAAAAGTTCTCAATGCCCAAGACTTGCTTAATTCGAACGTAAATGAACTTACCAGAAACACTAATGCCAAAATTCAAGCACTCAAGAGCTCTTATAATACTCAGCTGAAAAATACTAAATCAGAGCTTATAAAAAAGCAAAATGCCTTGGAAAATAATTTAAATTGTTTGGCAGAATTGACTAATGAAATGAACAAGACCAGTCTGAATCAATTCAATAAAATTAGCGAAACATTTTCTGATTTATTTGAGAAAATGACCGATTTAAAAAACGATATGGTCAGCATGAGCAAACAAATGAATGAAATAAAAAATGTACAGAGTGATTTAATGAATATGAACAAAAAAGTTAGTTCTCAATTAGATGATTTTGTCATATCTAGCGAAGTAAAAAAGGTTCTAGACGATCTTGTTGATGATTTGATTGAGGACTCAATGCCAGTGAATGAACCGATCGATTCAGATGAACCAGATGCATTTTAGATTTAGTTAAATTTTATTTTAAAATAATTAAAAAATATATATTGTAAAATAAAAGAATTTAAATTTACTATTTTTTTTATTAATATTATTAAACAATTAAACTATCTGCAAAACTTTTTAAAACATCAAGTCTTGAAATTGCCGATATAATTGTTGAACTGTTTAGCAATTTTATTAACATAGTTTTATGCTGACACAATAGAAACTAGCAAACATAACATCAATTTCAAATGCCGTGATCAAAGTAATTAATGACTGGAGTATTGCGATTAGAATTTTAAGAGAGAAATTAAATAATTCTAGGTTGTTGCTAAAATGGCTCAGAACTTGGTCCGTTACTATTCCTAATCTTCATAAATGATTTACCAGAGTTAGCAAATCCTTTTTGCAAGTTGTTTTGCGGATGACAGCAAATTGATTAGCGTCATTAGAAATACAAGTGATCAAATGCTAATTCAAGACGACATTGACAAGATGGTTGAGTGGT
>PJRA01000401.1:1085033-1102307 GCA_016987375.1 Brachionus koreanus
AAACAAAAAAACGAAAAGTCTACTATAGCGGGATTACGTTAGTCTTCCTGCTTTGTCAGTTTAGTTAAACTAAACTTGACCGTAGAATATTAACTATTATTATTTTTATTAAAATACGCATATTTTTTCTGGATTTTGAAAGCCTAAGACAAGGATCTGGATCAAAAAAATTATTTAAAAAAAATTAAATTTATTAATATAACACATACAGGTTAATTGATAAAAAATTTTTAAAAAAATGAAATGGATTAAACTTGATTTCGCGGTAAACACATATTTTTTTGACTTTTATTTTTAAAATAATTAAAAAAATATATTGTAAAATAAAAAATTTTAAATTTACTAATTTTTTTTTTAAAATAATGAAAATTATTGCCGATATAACTGTTGAACTGTTTATCGAACATAATTTTGTGACGATACAATGGAAATTATCAAACATAACACCAATTCCAAAATTGAAGCACCGGAAAGACCTTGGACATTTTAGTCCAATTAGTGTGGCATCTATTTTATCAAAAGTGCTTATCATGATTTTTATGATTTTTATTAACAAAACACAGAGCATCTGGATGATAAACAAGCTGCACAAAATAGAAAAATAAAAGTCAGTTAGAAAAAATTTTTTGGTCAAAATGGTCAACAGTTCCCTAGCGGTCGCTATAAAAGCGGGGGAAGATGTGGATATAGCGACATCTTTGTCGATATCACTGGATTTGTTAACTAGCTAAACCATAAGCGTTTTAGTTAACATGGGGCACAAATAACTGCTCCTAAACTTCTAACGAGGAGATCGGATAGATGGGCCCTAGGATACTAATGTAAACATTACATCATTAAAGCTAGAATACTACACTATTCACTTTTATTAAAAAATAAAATTAATAAGTAACAAAACCAGGAAAAACTCAATAAACCTTCTTTTCAATTAATTTTTTTTTCAAATATAACGAATTAAAAAAGCATTACAATAAAAAATATTCTATTAAAATAATTTATTTAAAAAAAAATTAAAGGTTTAAAAACGACACTGAAGTTCTTTTTTCATTTAAAATTTTAGAATCGTTTATAAAAATTAAACAGCGAAGTTAGCATCAATAGAGTAATGATCGAGCTTCTTGAAGAAAATTTCGCAGATAAATTGCATTTATCTTTAGAACAGCAATAGCGATTGTACGATATTCCAATCAAATTAATTTTTCCTTCTGAACATGATGATATACAACCTCTATTGTAAACAGTTTTTCCCGAAGCAGAGCGTTTATCTTTCTTTAAAAAAAAAAAATTTATAAAATAAAATTAGTGAACGAATAAAAATTTAGCTCTCATAACATTTCATATTTCCGCATTCAGTCAATTGAGAAGATGTCACCTTCGTACAATCAGTACATTTGTAGCATTTAGTTGCATTTGTTCGAGCTATAAAGCATGAAATAGCAAAGAATAGAATAATTGAAAGAAATTTCATTTTATTAAGAGTTTATGATTAATTTTATTTTTATCATGAATTAAGATTTTTGATTCTTATTTATATCGAAAATCTACGTTTTATTTTAATGGTTACTAAGAAAAATTTGATCTCTGTAATTAAGCTAAATATTGATTTAGATAGCTTTTATTTTAATATTTACAAAATTAAAATACCGACAGAAAAAGTTAAAAAAATAATATTTGCAAAATGCTTCTTTTCTTTTCAAACATTTTTTTTTTAATTTTTTAATTAGATTAAGAAAATTTAGACTTATTAATTTTAACAATGAAAAATTTAAAAAATTTTTAACCACAAATATTTATATTATAACAATGCAATAAAAGCCTAAGAATTTTTATGCTTTTGAAAAAACACCGGGTGTAAATTTATTTAAAATATATTTATTTTTGCGTACCTGAATTTTATTTGTAAGAAAAATCAACATCAAATTTAAATTTAAAATGGAAAAAAACATTATAAACCCTTAACACCCTCACACTCCTTTTACACTCAAATACTGATGATATTTTCTATTAAAGCAAATAAATTTAACTAAATTTATATAAATTAAATTATGGAAATTTTGTGTAATATTTTGTTAAATTTTTGTTAAACCTCTGATAGAATGAAATTCTAAAATCAATATAATAAGATGATAATTATTTTTTTTTGCATTTAAAACGTTTTAAAACTAAATTCAAATGAGCAGAAATAAATAAATTAGTAAAAAACTTGAACTTTTTTTATACCCGATGTTTTTTTTTAAATCTTTATCCACGAACTTGATTTTGATACCTCAAAAACATAATGAATTTGCAAAACTAAAGAAAGTAAACAAGAAAGACACTTCGAAATTTTCAATTCTTATTTGAAAGTAAGCTGAACCAAAACCAAGTTCATGGATTTAAACACAGCTTTTAAAAATAAACTTTTAAAGTTAAATTATTATTTTCGCTTTCTATAGCAGCGTGATTAATTTAAATGAGCTACATATTTTTCAATATTAAAAAATATTAATCAAATATCAAAATATCTTATTTAGGCTTATTCGAGTTTAAACAGAGCATAGCTCGTAATCCCAGGTCACTTAGCGTTTCAACTATTATAGCAAGTTAAAGAAAATTTCAAAAAAAAACTAAATTTGTTTTATTGCTAAAAAAGAATTAGTCTTTAAAGTAAAACCTGCAATATTTTTGTCTTTATTAATTTTTATCTAAAAAGAAAATTATTCGCAATCATAAAATTATACTATTTTTGTAAGTAAGAAATAGTATATAAAACTAGCATTGTAAAAATTTTTTTTAGCTCTAGCGAAAATCCAACGATAAGCTGGTAGCACTCTCAGTTTTGGATTGTTTGACTGACCGCCCACTAAATCAACTTTATTGCTGCATTTTAATTGAATTGTTTGTTCTAAAACAAGAAAATGTGAATTAAATAATTTTTAATAAAATTTAAAAAAAATTAAAATTAACATTTTTACGATTTGAAAGCCTCAGAAATTGAATTAAATTGTAATTTTAATGAATCCTCTCAGCCTAATATTGACTATATTTGGTGTAAAATACGCTATGGTTAGGAATCTCTGCTTGTAACCTGTACAAAAACAAAAAATTTGAAGGCTTGATTTTGATCATTTGTGGTGACTTTAATTGCGCATATGTAAAGTGGCATGGCACTGGTACTATAATGATGCAAGCGAGGGTGAGAGAGAGTTCCTCAATCTGGTAAGTGACAATTTTCTTTATCAAAATGCGAGCTGTCCCACTATCCAGTTAAATTATGGTGAACAAACTTCAAAATTAGACTTGGTCTTTAATGAGGCTGACACAAGAATTAATAATCTAAAAACCGGCCCAGTATTAGGTGACCTAAGTAGAGGATATTTGATGATCTCTTGGAATTATTTGTATAAAAATAATGAACAGATAGAAAAAACTTTTGACAAAATTTTTAATTTTAAAAAAGGAAATTATAAATTGATAAATAATTTCCAAAATAATGTTAATTGGATAATTATTTTTGATGATTTGACTATCAATGAAATGTATTCTTTTTTTGATGTATAGAAATCAGCATGTGAAATCTTTATTCCCAGACGAAGCATTTTCTTGAATCGATAAATTTCAAACTGTGTAGTTAATGGCTAGAATAAGTTGGGAGTGGATGCAATGGAAGCCAGCGATATTTTTAAAGCAAAAATAGACAAAAACTTTAATAAGATTATTTGCACATAAGATTATCTGTTATCAGATTTTACGCATTCTATTTTATTGCAATAAACCACTAAACTAAATAATATTCAATTTCTTTAGATTCATAATTAGTCAGCGAAAAGTGTCAGTTTTAATTTTCGGACAATTCCCTTATTATGTCACAAAAATAGTATAAAAATTGTTCAAGATAGACAACTACCTTTGAGTATTACTAGTTAAAGATACAGAACCAAAATTAAGCCACTTAGTCTTTTTTAATCTGCTTAACAGACTACAATTGATTCGATTTAATTCTCGCTTTCTTTTAAATTTTTATTGCTTGCTTTTTCATAAAAAAGACTATTTAAAATTTTTTTTTATAAATTTATTTTTATATTGATTTTGTTAAAATAAACAAATTATAATAATTTTTCCAAAATTTCGTTAAGCAACAGATTTTAATCAAAATAAGTAAAATAAATAATTTTCGAGTTTTTTTCTTTTTTAAAACTAGTTAAAATGTCGCAGAGCAAGGAAGAAATAACTCAATGGGTATCCACTATTTTAAATGCAGAAACAAAGTCTCAGAAAAGTCTCGAGTATTTAAACTCGATTCTTGGACCTGTCAAAGCCCAGCCAGACAAGTATATTAATGAACTAGACGATTATCCAGATCAATTAGAACTAGCAGATTACAACCAAGAAATCAAAAACGATTTCAAAGGCGTTTTCTTACATGAAATTGTGTTTAAAATTAATGAAAAAATATTCATTGAGAAAATTAATATTTATGAAAAAATATGCCCTGGATCAAGTATTCTTAAGCTAGAAGCTTTTGATTCATTAAATGAAGAATGGTTTCTCCTATGGAAAACAGACAGACCACTCGATTCTTCAAAACCAAAAATATTCAGCCCTGCTATTTTTTCTACTCCATTTAAAACCGATACAGTTAAATTCACAGTGTGCGGGAGTCTGTATTTAATTGATGGAATTGGTATAGCCAATTTTGACAAAAATAAAATTAATGTTTAAATTATTTTTATTAGAAATAAAAGGGAATAAATATGGTATCAAAGATGATGTAATAAATAACGAGGAAATAAATTCATTATCCGAAGATCTAAGATATTTAATTGGCAATGAGCTTTTTGCTGATGTTTATTTTGAAATCGAAGGCAGAATAATTGCGACTCATAAAAACATTTTATGCTGCAGAAGTGAATATTTTGAAAAGTTGATCGATTCTCATTTTAAAATTTATGATTCAAGCAAAGATCCTGCCAAAAATCCGATCTATCTCAAAGATATAGAATATGATGTTTTTATGCAAATTCTAAATTATATATATACTGGCCTTTTGAACTATGAAAATAACCACTTGGCAAGTGCTTTGCTCATTAAAGTTGTCAAGATGGCAAAAACATTTGATCTTGAAGAATTAATACAGCTATGTTTGTTTGATATAAGCGAAATGATTGATGAAAATAGTGTGATACGAATTTTTAAAGAGGCGTTCGATGAACCTAGTAGCCTGGGTATAATTTTAGATTATTGCTATCAAGTTATATTAGAAAATTTTGCAATTATATCACGAAGTGAAGACTTTTGTTCTCTTGAACAAAATTTGATGCATCAAGTGATAAAAAATGTGTTGCCTCAGTTAAAAGAGATAAAAACTTGTACAGAAAATGATCATTTTGAATAATTTAATCAAGATTTTTATTCTAAATCAAATCAGTTAGTTTTAAATAATTCCATTGAATATTAAAATATGTTTTATTTAAACTAGAAATATGATTAATAAATCAAAAAGTAGATTTTAATTTTACTTTTAAATATTGAATTTGATGATCAAACAATCTTAATCCTAATAATTTCAATTCAATTTTTTTATATTAATTATTTCATTTTTGCTTATAAATATATGCAAAAAAATAAGAATGCAATTCTAAGTATACTTCGGAAATAAGATGAAATAAGATTAGAATAATATAAAAGCATACATGTAAATAACATAAAAGTGAATTAATTAAAACTTTAAATCTTTTAAATCGTCAAGCTATATTTTTATTTTTGACTTTTAACACTCAAAAGTCGGAGGGATTCTCGACTCATTTTATTTGGTTTTCTACTTTTTTTCAATGAAAATAAAATTATTTTCTAATAAAAATTGAATAATTTTTTAAATATTTTTGATTTAAGATATGATAGAAAAAGAATTATAAAAAATCATTAAATTTATTTAATATCGAACAAAGATAGGAAGTAACAGAAAGGGGTTGAAAAGATCCATCCGGCCTTTGAGTGTTAATCAATGTAAATATTTATATTATTTTAGACTAATCTAGACTAAATTTAAAATATTAAAAATTAAAATGATTGAATTTAAATCATATTTCGAATTATCAATTTTAAATTGTAAATAAAGCTAATAAATTTTTGACAAATATTTAAATAAAATCATACTCAAAAAATAATCAAAAATAAATACAGATACTTTGCTTCTAGTTTTAGATTTTGACTCGTAATTTTTTTGTATTGGTTTTAAATTATTGAGGAGACATTATTTTATTTTTAGAAAAAAATTTTTAATAGGGTAAATTATTAGATTTATTAAAATGAATTATTGCTATGCCTCTTTAAATCTTAAAATTCACCTAATCATTTAGATGATTTGGTCAAATTTGGACAATTATGTCATTATGATGCTATTTATGGATTTAGCTATATTAAAAAATGTGATAAAAACAGTTAATTCTACTAACACTAATTTTTTATTAATTAGGCTATTAATATTTAATATTTTCTAATAAAAATATTTTTATATGATGTTACACTTAAGTAGGGAGAAATTTTAAATGATGTATTTAAATATGTTGTTGCCGGGTGGTTTGTCTTCCACGTTTGGTTGACATTTGTTAACACAAAATAGGATTGAATAAAGGTTGCTTTAATAAACTAGCACAAGTTAAATTATATTTTTTTAGCTTTTCTTATTCTCATTTATATTCTGTTTGATTGCTACTTGGCGCTAATTAGATAAAATAATAAACTCTTAGCAACAATATTATAAAAAATATAATATTTAAGCGACAAACCATTTGGCGCGCTACAACATATGTTATAAAATTTTTTTTGAGAATATGTTAATAATTAAAAAATATTTAACAATAACTAATTCTCTATTGTTCAGCACACCTTTACACTATGCCAAAATTTAAAACAAAAATAAAAACTTTAAAAATATTTGCTCGACCAAGATACATAAATATTTTAAATATTTGATGGCTCTGGAAAAAAAGAAGAAATATTAGGATAACAACTGCACAGTAAAGTCGGGTTCGAGATATATTGATTCGAAGCCGGCCTATTTTTCAACTAGTTTGACAACTAATGAAAATAATTACATTGTTCAATGCCAATTGAGTTAAGTTTTTCAAGATAACTTAAGATCAAAATCAGGAGGTTTTTTATTGTATTTTGACAAGACCACTAAACAGGAATTTTCAACTGAAATTTTATTTTCCATTTGAAAAACCTTTTTTCTAATTCATCTGAGTATTTATTCATCTTACTTTCTAAATTTCAATTTTCTTGTAAGTAAATAATGTGACTAGGTCATCAGAGTGTGACAAATGAATATATTATTCATTAATGATCTTTTTTCTTCTAGGAATATTGTTCATAAATAAGCTAGAAAGTAGAGGACTAATTCCTGACCTTTGAGGGATACCTGCTATAACTGCATATTTATCACTTAAATTATTTTTATTAACGCAAACTCTGAATTTTCTCGAACAGTTTGTATTTTGAAAAATAGCCTTTCCCTGAAGATTTCTACAAATTTTAATCACAAAGAAATTAAAAAAAAATTATTTATAATATAAAATGGACTCTTTAATAAATTAATTTTAACTGTAAAATTTAAATTTCATTTAATATGATAAAAATGAAAAAATAAAATTAACTTTTAAAAAATACGGAATATTTAGCACTTAGATGAAAAAAGCTTGTACCAGAATAACTTTATAGTTATTTAATTCATTATTTGTGCAATAAATTTAAACTTAGACTGAATAGCAAAAATTTTGAATTAATAAAACCTTTTTTATTTTTATTGTTAATAAAATTTAGCTTATCCAAGGAGCTAAATAAGATTCAAAATAAGAAAAACCCCATATTTTTTAAATGAATATCTATTAAAATAATATAATTAACAATTTTTAAATTTTCCTCAAAAAATTTTAGATAAGATTGTGTTTTTTTTAAAATTGAATAATTTAATTTTTCTAAAAAAAAATCTAAATTGAAAAAAATTTTAATTCTAAAAATAAATTAAAAAATTATTATAAAATATTTCGATAGAGAAATAAGCTATTTTTTGAAAATAAAATGAAGAATAATTATCAACCATCAAAATTAAATGATTATGTCGACCCAAAACCAAACAATCACCAATTTTATCACAAATTTATGAACAAGAATTTTGAAATTTTAATTCAGAAAGGTAATCTGTTAGATCAACAAGTCGACATTATAACCAATGCTGCGAACAAATCACTAATTCTAGGAGGTTATTAAATTAAAATAAATTTTCTATCTAAATAAAAATTATTCAAAGGTGGTGTGGCTGGGGCCATTCTTTCAAAATGTGGAATGGCAGTACAAGAAGAATGTAATAGAATTATCAGAAAGAGAGGTAAACTTGAAGTATCAGAATCAGTCCATACTAGTAGTAATAACATGATTAATGCCAATTACATTATACATGTTGTTGGTCCTCGATGGGATGATTATTATGATAAATCAAAATGTTATAATGATTTAAAAACAGCGTTTTATAACATATTGATGTATGCTGAGAATAAATTGGAAAATGCGCAATCAATTGCGATTCCATTGATCAGTTCAGGAATTTTTGGTGTTCCTAAGAATTTGTGTTGTAAAGCTTTGTACTTTGCAATAGAAGAATATTTAAATGATTCAAATGATTTGAAAAGAAATTTAAAATCTGTCAGATTAATAAATATTGATGATCCAACAAATGATCAGCTAGTTGAATTTTTTAAAGAAAAAATTTCTCGAATTGATGCCTATGTAGAGCATAAAGATAAAATTGATGACTATGTAGATCAAAAAGATACAATTGATGAAGAAAAAATGCTTGAAATTGAACAAACTGACACAGAATATAAAAATAATTTAAATTGCCGCATGTGCGAAAATTTAATTAAATTAAATGAGGCAAAAAAATTCGATTGTGGTTGTTTCTACTGTATTTATTGTCGTGAAAATATTGAACAGGGCAATGAATGTGAATGCAAACATAAAGAATAAAAACTTAGATTTTTTTCCTATTGATTAATTAAAAATAATTTAAAAATTAAAAAAAAAATAGTTTAACTTTTAAACATACTAAGAATATGAAGCAAAAGTTTAAAAATTTTATGAGTCTATCTTTAATAGACCAAAACTCTTAATGTCATAGAATTAGTTTATTGAAGAAATTTTTAAAGGTGTTCAGTTAAGATAATCTCTATGATGAAAAATTTGATTTTCAAAATATAAATTTTGCTATTTGATTGGGAACAGATCCATTTGTATCAAAAAATAGTTCAGAAGTAAAGGCTTGCTATTAACTCTTTCACATGCACATATTGAGTGATCCGTAAAGTTTAAATCTACAATAACAAAACCTTTAAAAGAAAGGCAAACTCATAAACCCACTGATCTTAAATTATTTTGAAAACATGGTATAAAAAGTTTAACAGGAACCCGAAAATTGAATGGTGCTGATTTTTTTCTTAAAAAATGTAAGAATACAATAACAATGGCTAAATTAATTTTGTTCGTATCTAATTTTATTTAATAAAAAAAAAAGAAATAATTTTTGAAAAAAAAGATATTTATTTTTTAAAAGCATATATTTTTAATCCTACTGACCGATTTCGCTTCTAAACTGCTTAGTGAAATGCCTTGAAAAAATACCAAAATATAAAAATAAAAAATTGAACAAAAAATGAAAAAATCGTTCTGTCAAGCCAATCTGGATTTAAAAGAAACAAAAGTGCTCATGACCACAGATTTAACATACCACACAGAAGCTTTCTAAATGACTAATCATTCAAAGTTTGCTAGAATCAAATCCTGTCATACGAGAAATCAATAACTTTTTGGGTCCCTCAAGACAGTTGTCTCTCTCCAACCCCGTTTATTCTGTTCTTTAGTGATGTTACTAGTTGTTTGTCAAAAGATGTCAAAATTGCACTGTTTGCATATAATTTTTGTTTATGAATTAAATTGGTAAATCTTAGAATCTTTTGAATTATGTAGATTCTAAAATTTTCTTTTAAAATTGATGTTTCTTAAGTAAGATTATTATAGTTTTTTTTAAAAATATTTTTGATTTACAAAAACATGAAAAAAATGCTTGGTGCTTCTCGTGTTAACATTATTTGATGAACCGTAAATTTTTGTTTTTTAATGCTGTTGGCTAATGCACCGTTTACAGTTAATCCATGTTATAATTCTTTTAACTTTAGACATATGCTTTTAAATAAGTTTTTCTTATTTTTCAAAGCGTCAATACAAGCAGCTAAACTATCAACCCAGAAATAATTTTATTATCAATTCTGTTGTAAATATTCTAAGATAAAAAATTTAAAAAATGTTGTTAATCAAATTTTCTCAATTTTATGGTTGCATTTATTTTAGAAATTTTTTTCCTACTGCTAATTTTCATTACTTTCGAATTAAAGCTTGTATAAATAAGATATAAAAGAAATAAATTAAAATAATTAAAATTTTAAATATATTAAAGGTCCATATGTAAAGTTTTTAATATAATTTTAAAATGTAGTTTAACTTTATTAATTTTAAACAGATGTTCGTTTTAAATACTTGATTGAATTTTTGCTTGATTATTAAAATTTTATCAATTTAACTTCAATTTAAATTGTTTATTTTTGTAGTATTTTTTTAATTGATTCCAGTTTTAAAATTTTGCCGAGATCGTTCTTTTAGTTGCTTTTTTCACAGAATGTGTATCTAAATCTCTAATTTTTTAAATAAATATCATATTATTATCATTGATATGATTCTTAATATATTTACACCAGCCTGGGACTTTTACAAAAGAACAACATCAAGTCAGTGCATTAAGAACAAAATACTGGAAATCAAATGAAATCAAAAGTAATGACTCCACAAAGAGTGAAGAGAAAAAAAAATTAAACTGATATTAAAAGAACCAAATTTTTTAAAAAGTTTTAGACAAAAATTAAAAACACAAACGTTTAACTTTATTAAGAATTTTTTTTTAAAGAATATTTCAAAAAATTATCATTTATCAACAAAAATATTAAATTTCAAATTGACTGTTATTAATTAAAATAATTTACAGCTAAGTACTATGACATTTAAATGTTTTATTAGCAAAAAAAAAAGCTTTCAAAAAATTTGCTTTCTTAATTATTAAAGGTTAAAATATTTATTTTCAAGGTTTCAATTTTCGCTTTTTTATTTTAATTTTAAAAATTAAATTTCTTTTATCAAATTTTTTTTAATAGCAAATATTTTCAAAAGAACTTGAGCACTGTTTTGAAAAATGCACTTTTTAAAATTAATACTATTTATGAGTTTATTTACAGCATTTGCCGAAGAAAATGTAATTATATTAATTTAACTGTTTTATTTGTCCCGTAGCCCATTGACCCTTCAGCTTAATAATTACAATAATTAGATTTGAGACTTTTTAAGAATAGCGCTGAAAAAATAAAAATCGATCTCAAAATTGAATTGCCAAAAAATTCTATGCTTAATTTGATACTAAAAGCAAGTTCTGGTGACCATGTTGACTGCATCCAAAAAAATTCAACACCATCTGCTCCTCTCAACGAAAAACAAGCAATACATGAAGACAAAGTTTTGCCAAATACTACTTCTTATATTCCTCATTCGACCACTACATCTATTATGTTCATACGCAAATTAATTAAATTTTGCGCTTTGGACACAAGTGAAAATAGTTCAGTGCCTTTGCCACTTAAAACTTACCAACCAGTTTCAGTTTTTTCAACACCTATTCCTTCAATAACTAATTTTTTTGTCAAAGATATTCAATCAAGCTTAATGCCCATCGAAACTTCTATTTCTCAGCCTGATAAGACCACTGGTGTACCATTAATAGAAAAAAAATTGTGTCCTGAAAACTTTAGAAACTATGGAGATAGATGTATTTATGTTTCAACAGAGTTCAATAATTGGTTCGATGCTAGAACAAAGTGTGAAGAATTAAATTCAAGACTGATAATTCCAGATACAATTTTTACTTTTGAACGTGTACTTTTGCCAGTAGCTTATGAGCTAAATCAAGATTTTTGGGTAAAGTTTTAACAAAAATTTTTTCTCTAAAACTAGTCAGAATATTCTTGTTCAAGATAAATGCATATTTTAATGTAGAATTTGATGAATGGTTATATCCATTAAGTAGACTTGATATAGATTCGCTAGATGCGAATAAAACAAATGATTTGGCATTTGAAAATGTACTTAGCAGCCAAATGATTTATATTGATCCAAATGAGAATAAAGAATGGTAAATTTAAGTTTATTCTTAAGTCAAAAATTAATTTAGATTTAAATCATTAAATGATTTAGAATTTTTTCTAAAATAAATATTTTATACTGACAAAAATTTATCAAACAAATCTGAATAAATCAGCTGATTTTTGGACAAAAATTCTAATTTTAGTTTTAAACAAAAAATTAAATTTATTTCTAATTAAATTAAGGTTCTGTAATGCTCAAAAATTGAAATTATACTCATCAAATACTGAAGAGCCTATGGATAACTATTTGGCTATGAGCTGGTCTGAATATTTCGGGCGAAACTGTATTGATAACTTTAATCTAGACGCGAGCAAAAGAGTTGTTTGTGAGCTTGTTTAGAAATTTTATTAAAATTTTAAATTTTCAATCATTTTGATTTAAATGTAAAGCTTTAAATTTAATTATTTTTATAGGAAAATAAATTAGATTTTGTCTTAATTGTTTTTTAAAACTAATAAAATTTTAAATCAATATTTAATAATGATAAAAATTTTCTCTAGAAATATAGTAATACAAAATCAAAATTTAATTTAAAATTAAATTATTGAATAGAAAAATTGGAAGAATTTTTTGAATTAAATATATTATAATGAAAATTTGAAGATTTTTCTTCTATAAGACCAACTAATAGATTATTCAAATATGCTTGGGGTTTAATGCAAGGCCCGGTTAGCTCAGTCGGTAGAGCGTGAGACTTTTAATCTCAAGGCCAAGGGTTCGAGCCCCTTATCGGGCGAAAATTTTTTTTTAGTCTGATTCATTAAATCTAAAAAATTTTATTACTTTAAATCAAAGCTGAGAAATTTGTTTATATTTTTTTTTGTTTATGTTACCTGAGTTTAAATTTAAATTTTTTCTTAAATTTTATAATTTTTTAATTTTAAATTTATTCTAAATTAAAATAAATGATAATACAAAATTATTTTCAGTAATTGATTAAAAAAAAATTTTAAATTGATTTTTTAGATTATTTAGAGCATACAAAAAAATTAACCTGCATTTTATAAGTCCTGAATATATGAAAAATGTCTTTTTTTTGTAAGAAATTAAACGGTCACAGTCATAGTTTTGAAAAATTTTGGTCCGTTTACTGTGCGCTTGTACGGACACCAACACTATTATTTTTCTTGTTTTTATACTGTAATCATCTAGAGTGACATTTAGATACTAATGTTTGTTTAATGGAAACAGGTTTGTAGTATGCTGTTTATGTACAATATGTCTCTCTCTAACAGCCTGGACAGCTTATCTATTTAGGTTTATAAAGAATTCATAGATTGTGCATGAATGATTATTAGTTCTGTTATTTTGTTATTGGTTCTTGCTGCGACATTCTCACAAGAATTTCTGAGTCCATTACTGCTTTCTTGCAGTGTGGAGCTGAAGAAGCCATATTCATTGAATTTTTCCAACGCCACTTTAAAGACATCCGTAGATTTGGATCTTATAACATAATCAGGCCATCTAATCTATTGTGGGACCACTCTATTTAAAAAATTAGATTAATTTTTGTCAGAAAAAAACTAAATGAGACAGTTTTAAGTAAAATTAAAACTAATATTAAGTGGAATGGTCGTTTATTTAAACAAAATACTTTTTGGAAAAAAAATTTCAATTATTTTCAATAAAAATTGGGTTTAAAATATTAATTTATTTTAATTTATTTTAGTGTAATCATTTAACATCCTCAAAAGTTCTTATTTTTCTCTTAATACGGGCACCATACTGGAATAGAATATTCAAAATGAGGCCTTACAAGGCTTGTATTTATAATAATCAACTAATTTTAAATCGAATAGTTAATTTTTTTTTAGTTTAATATTAAAACAATTTTGAAATTTTTTTTTGAAAAATATAAAAAAATTATTTTTTTTTAAGAATTGACTTTTTTTTCATTTTTTAAAAAATAATTTATTTGTCGATTTAATATTAAACTTATATTTTTTAGGTTAACTATTTTAATTCAATTTCTATCTGCAATTCACATTGCCATTTTATTGATAGAATAAATATATTTAAGAAATTATAAAAAGAATTCAATAAATAATAAACTGATTAAATTTTTAATCAAAATATAAAAACTGAAATAAATTTTATTTATGCTAGTAATTTTCAATCTGGAGATATAAATTTTTGGGAAAAGAATTTTATGTTATAACCTGTTTTAACTTTTCCATTGTGGTTTTGACTATTCTTCTTTGGGCCTTCACTCATACTATTTTGACAATAGATCTCAGTTAATTAGAATTAACAGTGAAAGTCTAAATTTCTATATTTCAAGATCGGTGTACCACAGGAATCTGGTTTAGATCCACTGCTTTTTCGTTTTTTTGATAATAATTTCCAATTTTTACTTAAAAATTTAAGTATCAAAATGTTTGCAGATGATACAACAATAAAATGTATAGCTTGAACGAACAGCTTTTATGAAATAAACAACGTTTTACAAGTGTATGCTCTTTATTTTTTTCAACATGGAATTTTTGAAAAGATGCTAACTTTCTCTTAAGAATTTTTTTTAATATTACAATACTCCCCTAAATTTATATATGTTAAATAAAAACTAAAGAAAAATGACTCAATTATATTTTAAGAAACAGCAATAACCTAAATAAATCAGTGGTCAAATCAAGAAGTGGAGGAAAAATTTTTGAATATTTTTTTTAAAGTTAATTAATTCTTTTGTGATTAAGAGATCAATCTTGAAGTTTTTAATTTTCAGGCACTTAAATTTTGATTTGAAAAATTCAAGGAGAAACATCAACTATGTTCGAAAGAAACACACCTGATCTTAAAAAAATTATATATTTAATGGTTTTTAAAAAAATCGCAAAACTTAAAGCTTTTATTAACAAATGTTGAAAAAATTGAGTGCTCATTTAGAAATCATATCATCAAAAAATTAAGATGCTAGTAGTAAACAATTTGTTATAAGATTATAAAATTATCTGATATGTTAAACTAGAAAAAGCTTTATTTTAATGATAAATTCAATTATCAAAATTTTAAATGCTTAGTTACGTAATAGTTTGATAATTAAAAGTATCATATGCGTTTTTTCAAATTCTAAAAAATATTCGCCCGATAAGGGGCTCGAACCCTTGGCCTTGAGATTAAAAGTCTCACGCTCTACCGACTGAGCTAACCGGGCTTGGTTATTCTTTCAACAGAACATCTTTTTTTTTTAAATAATTTTGGGTCCTAGATGTCAGGATATTTTTTATTTTTGTGCAAATAATAAATAAAATTTACTAGTTATTTATAAATATTTTCTAATAAAAAAGTTAAATCAATAATTAAAAATGTTAACAAAATTAATAGCTCAAAGTCAGCAAGTGAACTAAAGGGTGTGCTAGAATATCTAGATAAATTTGTGTGCATCTTAATTTTATCAGTTTATGATCATTATATTCGTATTTTTAGTAAAACAAAAAATTAAACCCATATGCTTGAAACAAATATTTATTTAAACAACCAAAATTCAGCTCTCTATTGCACAATTTTAATTTATCTTCAAATATATTTAGATATATTCGTCTGAATAATAGCTTGAACACTTCATTTTTTGAGTTTATAGAATAATTTGCGCATTCTCGATTCAACATTAAAAATGAACGAAAATCAAGTAAGCTTATTTTTAATTCTAAATTTAAACTTTTTTTCAACTTTGTTTTTGAATGTTTGTATATAAAATATATAATAGTTTAATTTAACAAAGTAATTGATTTATAAACAAATTGTTGAATTCTAATAGTATTTTTTTTTATAATATTCAATTGAGTCTTTCACGAAATAAATTTTTTTATATTTTTAAATTTATTAAATTAATCTTTTAAAAGCTATTTTCAAATTATCAGAAGATTTATTCAGCAGATTTATTTTCATTTTATTCTTTAAGAAAAGATGATTTTTTAGTTCTTTATTTTTTTTCATCCAAAATAATAAAAAAAATTTTTCAAATTTAAAATAAAAAAAAAAATTTATAAATATTTATAAATCTTACTTTTAATTGCTTTTGACTTTTTAAAGAAAAGTAATGGGAGAGTGAAGTTGGGAGCAATTTTTTCTGGAGCAGAGCAATTTTTTAAAAATCTAATAACCTTTTAAAAAAAATCATTGAAAATGAAATTTTTTTACCACAAAATAGTTCGAAATTTGTTAATTATGTTAATCAATTGCAATTTTTTTTTACAAGTTTTTTTTAAAAACTTGCAATTAAAGCTTTAAATTTTTTTTTTAATTTAAATAAAATATCAATTAACATGATCAATAAATTTTTGTTTTTTCGAAATTAACAAAAATGTTAAATCTTGTTAATAATTTTTTTTGTTGTTTCAACCCTTCCTATCAAGTTTATTTAAACATATATTTAAAAAAAATGCTCTGCTCCAACTAATTGCTCCCAACTTCACTCTCTCAAAGTAATAAGAATTTTAGCAATTTACTCTGTTTTGTTGTACTAAATTTCACATAAACCTAAATGCAAAATGGTACAAAATTCAAATTTTTATTCTTTAAAACAGTCTGGGAAAATTGTGAAAATTTATCATTAAAATTAAGTTTGGACAAATTTGTGTGAAGTGAAGTGATTTTGAACATGATTAGCAAACTTAAACTAATAATGTTACATTATATGTTGCACTATTTGGCATATACATAACTAGTAAAAAAAAATTTTTTAAAAAATATTAAACACTCAAAGACCGTAGGCCGTATTTTTCGATTCATATTAATTGACTCGTTTTTTTACTTTTTTTTTTAATTAGTGTTAATAGTAGCAGTAGTAAATAGATACAATTCATTTAATTTGGTTTGTCCACTTCAAAATAATTTTGAAAATAAAGCTTTTTTAGCATATTTTTCTACTATGTGCCAAATTTAGCCAAACCTCATTAGCATTTTGGCTTGTCAAAAATAAAAAGATTAAATGCGAAAATATGGTTAACACTAGAAGCACCAAACGAGTCATTTTGACTCGTTTGAAAAATTTTTAAA
>PJRA01000401.1:1130006-1160260 GCA_016987375.1 Brachionus koreanus
AACAATGAGCATTGATTACTTGTGCAAATTGTTCACTACTCCAGTTATGTTGCAACAATCTTTAATGCAAGTGCCAAAAAATGTCGTCTTAATTGAAATTTCACCAAGATGTTTAATGCAAACTTTGTTGAAAAAGGTTCTTTATAATCCAATAGATTTACTTTCAGAATTGAATGTTCCTTTTATTTTACCTTTGACACCTTTGCTAAATATTAACATAGATCCTTTTATTTACATTCATCATTTTTTGACACAACTTGGTCGTCTTTTCGTTCATGGTGTTGATTTTGACTCAATTAAACTTTTTGTTCCATCTATTTTTGAGCAATCAATTTATCCAGTTCCTATCAGTCAATCAAATATCGATTTTTTTTCTAGTCTAGAAATTGACTTCGACTCATCAACTTTTGTTTTACCAAAAACTCAAAAAATTGATTCTAATTTAGAAATGAAAAATTCAATCAATAGAGAAATTAAGACTGCTATTGAATTTTTTCCTTTCACTCAAATCCAAAGTCCTTACAACAAGTCCGGCTATATAATGGTTGACAAAGATCACAATGATAATGATTTTGTATTCAATTCGATTCAACCAACTGCTGAATCCAAATGCATATTAAGTGATTTTTTTGATTTCTATTTTTCAGAATGTAACCGCTTTTTGAAACACTTGATAAATAAAATTAACAATCCAGACAACGTTGCATCGATTGAAGCCAAATCTTTGCCCACTACCATTCAAGAACACATTGAGAAATATACCATCATTCATCAAACTATCAACAATCAGGTTCAAATTAGCCTTGCTGAATTGTTGCAAGGTGGAAGCTTTTTGAAATTTTTGATCAATTCATCCACCAATTTGCCAGCAGAACCAGCTGAATTAATCAAAGGATTTAATCAATCATATAGTGAAGATCTTGTTTTTGATCAAATATCAAATTCATCTCTTTATTTAAAAAATTTTTTTAATCTTCTCATCGAAAACTTGTCCACAAAGGACTCGGGTCTCAAAATATTGGAAATATCCACTAGTAAATCTCAATTGTGTGCTAAAAAATGCATGGATATTTTATCATCTTATCCAGATCAAAAACACGAAATAGATTATCACTTTGTTCCACTTAATTTTACCTATACGCAAAATGATATAAACAAGATGAACATTCAAAATTGGAATCTCAAAATTCAAAATGGAAAATTTGAATCTCAAATTCCCGATGAATTTTTCGGCCAATTTGATCTTGTTATGTTAAATGGTTGTTTGTCTTCGTCAATTGCTTTGTCTTCAGAGCAGGAATTGAAAAATTGGCTCCAAGGTCCCATTCAAAAATTGCTTAAATCAAATGGATTTGTTCTATTCAATGAGTTTACTAGCAATTTTGACTTTGTGCAAAATTTTCATAGATTAGAAATGCTAATCAATGGCAATCAAATTCAAAATACCAAATTGATTAATCAAATAAGACAATTAGAGTCTTTTAAAAATCAATCATCTCAAGATATTCAGATCAAGATTGAACAACAAATAAAACAGTTGGAAAAATTGCTAATTAATGATCAAATTTTGAGCTTAAAACTGCAAGACACTGAAGAATGGAGAGTATTTTTGGATCAGCTAATTTTTGCGCCAATCGGTTATAAGACCGATTCAGCTCTCAAAAGTGTCTTTTTGTACCGAAAGCCATTGAACAACCAAAGAGAATTAATAATTTCAATAGATGAATTTTTAGCTAGCCAAAATGAAACTGTTAGTTTGTTTGAAAAAATAAATCAAGGCCTAAATGATGAGAGTATTGATCGCGTTTGGCTGCTAAATGAAAGACCAATCCGTCCTCTAAGCCTGCAAATAGCTTTAATAAGTGTATTTGAAGGTTTGAGGGCTATTCCAAACGGACACAAACTTAGATGTTTATTTTTGCATGATGACCAAAAAATTGCCTTTGGATCTGAAGAAATGCATAATTGCAAACAAGTATTGGAACATGTCCGCAATGCTGATCTAGTTATGAACTATTTTCAAGCTGGTTTGTGGGGCTCAGTTAACATAAGTGAAGTAATTGTTGAAGAAAAGCTAACAGAAACTGAGAATATTAAGTATCAAGAGTTATTCAAACAAAATGAAACATATGTAATAGTAAACGGCATTGACTCAGAATTTGGCTTGAATCTAATTCAATGGATGGTAGAGTGTGGCGCCAAGTATTTGATTGTAACAACTAAAAAATCAAATGTTTCTGAATTTATGAATAATGATTTATTTAAAAAACTAAATGATTTGCAAGATATTTATGGTGCTGAAATTCGAATTTCTTCAGTTTTGGACTTAAACGAAGAGAACGAGTGTCTTGGTTTGATCAGACAAAGCTGCAAAGGTTCACCAGAAGGCAAAATTGGTGGAATATTTCATTTAGGAGATTTGTGTGACGAACAAAATTTTCAATCAATGTTCAATTTAGATAGACTGACCAGATGTGGATCAATAATGCCCGAAACTGGTTATTTTGTTGTTTTTACCACTGGTCCAAATGATGTTGTTGAAAAACTTTGTAATTTAAGATTTAAAGAAAGCAATAAGCAGGCATTGTGTATTGATTTTAACTTACTGATAGAAGATTTGGTTGAAGATAAACCAGAAGTTAGAAGCAAAAGATGCATTGATTTTTTAGAAGATGTTTTAAACGTTTCTTCGAAAAAAAAACAAGATATAGAAGAAAAAGTCGAAGAAAAACAAGTAAAAAAAAAAGTTAATTTGATGCCAAAAGCTCTCATTGAAAAATTGAATGATGTTGAAATTACTGATGCCGAAAAATATCCCATATTCGTTGTCCATCCAATTGAGGGTCATGTAAACATGTTGCGTACTTGGGCTCAAAAATTTGACCTACCAGTATTCGGTTTACAATATACTGAGGAATGTTTAAAATACCAAACTATTGAACAATTGTCAGAATTCTATTTGCAACAAATTGGCAAGCTTTTTTCAAATTTAAAAAAATTTCATTTGGTTGGTCACACATTTGGAGCTCCGGTTGCATTTGAAATGGCCTCTCAACGTCCACAGCAAATATGCTCACTATCTCTACTTGACTGTGCATACACAAAGACTTTTCTAAACACATTTTTTGTCGGCGAAGAGAGTAATTTTGAATTGGAAGTGCTCTATAAATTTTATCAACAATTTGTAGTCTCCAATGTTAGATTGAGTTTTGAAGAATTTAGAAAACAATTGGCCGAAATTTCAGACTCAAATGAACATATTAAATATGTAGTTGACAAAATTATCGAACAATCTCAATTTATGTTCGATCTAAATGACATTGAAGCGGCCCTTCGCTCATTTATTTTAAAATCATCAATGGCCTTGAAGTATGTGCCTACTAAAGCTCTTATTTTGAATAAGATATTGGTAGTGAGACCTTATTTGATAAACGGTGTTCAGCAAAGTTTAAAGAATATATTGAATCTTTATCATTATTTTGGTGGAGAATGTACATTAAAGACTGTTGACTCTACTGAAAAAACTTTTTTAATTAGTGAAAATGCAGAAATTGTTGCCGATTTTGTCAAAGAGCATATCGGATTAAAAGACTTTTAAACCTTTAAATTAAAAATTTTTAGACTATTATCTATTTTTATTTATTTTAGAAAAAAAATAAAATTTTATTTGAATTAAAAATTTTTTTGCTTTGAAAAAAATTCAAATGAAAATTTTGGTTAAGTGTCCACTAGCACAGAACATTTATCTTGATGAACCTATTTTTTTTTTTTTTGATTCATTGATTAAATCATTGTTAAATTGAACAAAAAATTTTTTGAAATTTACCCTTACTAGTTTTTTTCTAAAAATATTGTTAAAGTATGAAAATATATCATTTTTAACATGTTAAATTTAATGTTTATTTCACAAAAAAATTGAAGAAAAAGTGAAAATATTAATTTCTAATTCAATTAAGTAAGCCCGGTTAGCTCAGTCGGTAGAGCGTGAGACTTTTAATCTCAAGGCCAAGGGTTCGAGCCCCTTATCGGGCGATTATTTTTTGAGAAAAATTTTTAAAAATTTCATTAAAAAAATTAAAATTTTGATTTTGATATTATTTAATTCTAAAATTTATTAAAATGAAAACTTTTAATGATAATTTAAAATTTTTTTGGTACTGTTACGTCATTATTAAAAAAAAATCTCTTTTAACAACACCAGTAACTCGTGAAATATGTCTAGGGGAAGGTGAAGAATACAAAAATAGTAAAAAAATTTAATAGTGGTGATAATAACCTTGAGAGGAATAAAGGTTTAGATTAACCAGCCAGTCTCGATCAGAATGCTATGCATGCGCCTGTTAAGAGCAGGCCTATTAAATTTTAATTCTTGTCAATTATCAAATGGCCTTTACACAGGGTCACCTTAATTTTGTCAACAAAGCTAACAAAGGTTGCCGAGTAGTTCTTCACGATTCAAGTATTCATTGAAATCTGTAAGAAACTTCTTTAAAAAAATCCATTAGAATAATTTTTCAGAATTTTGACCAAAAGTGGATCCATTTTCGAAATTACGATTTCAGAATTCAAATGTTGGACATATTTTAACCATCTTAGTCATGAAAAGAGAACGCTTTGATGAAATATAATGTTGATTGTTTGGTGGAAGTCTTTAAATCCAGCATATAATCCAGATCTTTCTCTTTCTAATTATCATCTTTGTCTTTTTGTCAATGGCTCATTTATTTAGAAGACAGCATTTCATAAACCAAGATCAAGATTAAGAAGGTTACTGTGAATTTGTTGGTTCCAAAACAGCTAGGTCGCGGTCCGAACAAATTTAATCTAAGTAACAAACCATCTATATGGATCCCAACTCTAATTTGAACAATATTTCAAATGTTGAACGAAACAAAAGTATTTTTAGCTTTGCTTGAGTTTGTCAACTTTTCAATTTAAATTATGCTTATTTCCAATATAAAAAAGTTTTATTTTTTTAAAATTATTTATTTTTTTTTAAACTTTGACTTTAGACATTGAATTTTGAGCAACTCTAATATTTAACTAATGGCTGTTGAAAAAATTTAGTCATAACAATGGCAAAGAGCCGGAGTGTGTTTCGGCTATTAAGTATAGGCCTGTATTTTTCTAGTATTAAAATCACAGAAGAGAATTTTTCAATAAATATAAAAGCCACTTTTAAAAAAAAATTATTTTTCTTTCTCAATTGCTTCTAACATTTAAAAACGAATTTATTTAAAAAAAAATTAAAAAAAAATTTAGCCTCTATTGAGATATTGTAAAAAAACAAATTAATAAAATTATTTTAAACTCTGAATAAACTTTTTTTTTTATCGTGAAATATAATTATTGTTAAAATTGTCCGCATTGGCATAAAAGCCTCCACTATTTTGCTTTGATCTAATCGAATCAAAATAACTATCAAAATTGGCCCTTGAGTCTTCTTTGGTAAAATTACTATCCTGATATTGATTCATTTCTCTAATCGAATAGCCACGCTGTGACTGAATATCAACAATAGATGCAAAGCTTTGCGACTGTGAATAATGTCCTTGTTCATACTCGACTTGTGTGTTTGTTCGACTAAGTGTATTTTTATCCAAGCCTGGATTGGTCTCCTCGTCTGGTTGATACATTTCAACATTGATGCCATTGGTTCCATTAGCAATATTATTAGTCTCAAATGTGTTGTACATGGCCTCGCCAAGAATCAATTGGTTATCAATAAAAGTCGCATGTGAACATGTGAGAACATGTGGAGGAAATTTTTTACCATCATCCACTTCGGATGCGTTCTTGTGCGCAATCAAATGAGCATTCAACGCTGCAGTATATGCATCTATGGGACCAAAGTCAATATCGACAAGTTCATCACTAAAAACACTTGGATCCAAATCATCTTGTATTGTTTCATCTATCGATTGTGTAGGTGTCTGATCTTTCAGTGCTTCCTGATACAACTTTTCCGTATCTTCAGCGCTCAATTCACTCATGTCTCTAATTACACTATCACCAGTCAAATAGCCCACAAATTTAACTTTTCCAATGGCATAATTATTATTTGTAGCATATTCTTTAATGTTTTGTGAACTAGCTGCATCTAAATTAACTGGCGTATTACTTACACGTGTGTCTACAACCTCTTCTGTATGAACAGATGAATTGAATTGTTCATGTTGAACAAAAGCAGCGGATGAAAAACTTGGCTCTGTGTTAAACTCCTTGGACTCCATTTGCAAATTTTGCTCTGCCACATTGTCATCATTGTCATTATTGGCCTGCTGCTGGTTGAGCGGTGATTGCTCGGTTTGTCTTGATAGGCGTTGTTGAAACTGATCCTCCATTATTTGGCGTTGACGTTCCAAAAGTTGTTCCTTAAGCAATTCATGTTCTCTTAGCTCGGCAATTCTTCTGGCCTGTATTAGAGCCTCGAGCTCTTTATCTTGACTAAAGTCAATATTTTCTGTGCTCCTGGTGTTGATTTTTTTGGCCGGTGGCTGAAGAAGTCTTCGACCAGACTGCGACTTTTGAATCTGCAGCTCAACACTTGAAATTGACTTGGCCGAATTGGTGCTTTTTTGACGAAGAGAGATCGGCGTATCGCCTCGAGCCGCATCGGCCTCGATCGAAGCCAACTCTTCTTCGCGCTGCTTTAGTTCAGCTTGGGCTTTGGCGAAAACCTGGGCCTGTGCCTCTGCCAGAGCCATAGCTTGCATTTTGGCTTCGATCTGAGCCTGAGAGGATGCTCGTGACTGGGCCAAATTGGACCCGCTGGAGCCAATGTTGGTGCTTGCTTGCGCCGGCTTTATCAGCTCTCTCGAGTCCACATACTTGCCCGACTCTAGCAATTTTACAGCCACTTCTTCTGGAATCTCGCTTCCATTTTCGTCTACATAGATTATATTTTCTCGGCCTGGCTCAATCGGATTGCCTTCCTCATCCACGAACAACACATCTGGCACATGGCTTAAATTAAAACAGACTGCTTTGGAGTTTTTGCTTATTGAAAAAAGATTACTTTTCACTATTTAGTGGCATTGTATTTTTTTGTAAAATTTTTGTTTTAGAAATTTCTTGCAAGCTTATTATCAAATTTTTTTTTGTTAATGAAATGAAATTTTGTCAAAGCGAAATTCTATGGTCTTTCAAAAGGAAAAATAGATAATTTTTGTTTTTGTTATTTAGGAAAATGAGGACATTTAAGTTTTGTTGAAATTATTTTATTTAAAATTCAATTTTTGTGTTCATTAAAGCCTAAATTTTTCAAATTTTCTCTTCTAATTGCTCAAATTTTGATTGATTGAAGCAAAAAAGCAAATATTTAGAAAACATATTTTGTTGCTTATTTGACGGCCATGTCTCGGGGCCTCGACTCGATTATCTGTCCATCTATGGCAAATAACTCGAGGTAGAACAAAAATAGAATTTTCTCGTCTCTTTTTGTGGTGTTGCTAAAAAGAAATGAAAAACAAATTCCGATCATTGCACGCCTCACTGCGTCAATAGTGTTTATGGATTTTATTACCTTTGTAGAAATTTTCCTTTCATTTCTAGATAATTAAAATAGATAAAATAGCTCTTAGTGTTGATGGTTAGTTTTCGCAATTCCACACAAATCATTGTCTAATCTCTAGTTCAAATCGGTCACTGGGCTGATCGTTGCTATAAATATCAATCAAATGCCAATTACTCTCGCATTTCTAATACTTTAAAACTAAATGAAGAATTTTCGCTTTGACAAACGCGAAACAATTTCCAAACAAATACTTGATTTTCAATAATTTATTATTGTCATCATTTGATACAAAAAATAGCAAGACTAGCAAACCTAGAGCTCATCTCTGTCATGCTTGAATGAATAATTTTGTTTGCTAACTACCATACTTAATTCAAGTATTTTGCTTCTTTTTGTTTAATATTTAAATAAATATGAGTAGATGCTCAACTAAATTTGTTTAGATTGAACATAAAAATAATTTTTTTCAAAAAATTGTCTTGGATTCCAATTTGAGCAAGAGTGTTTCTGTTAAAAGCCCCTATTTTGGAGAATAATGATGGTTATGAAGTAAACTAAATGAGTTTATTCACATTCTCTTAGATAGTGGCCTTTTGCGGAAAATTTACACCTATTTTAATATTTTTTTATTCTAGAATATTTCTTTTTCGTTTTTAATTGATGGCTAATAAAATTTTAAATAAAAAATTTTTGTTCTTATTTATTCACTTTTTTTTTAAATTTTTGGATGCAAACTCGTGATTAAAATGTGATCAAATATCCTTTTTATATTTATCAAAGAATTATTTAAAATTTTAAAAAAATTTATCTTAAAAATCTTCCTCAAAATAAAACGGAAAAAAAACCAAAAATTAGAATTTATATTTAAAGAGAAGGAGAAAAATGAGTATAAATATTTTTGGATGCAAACTCGTGATTAAAATGTGATCAAATATCCTTTTTATATTTATCAAAGAATTATTTAAAATTTTAAAAAAATTTATCTTAAAAATCTTCCTCAAAATAAAACGGAAAAAAAACCAAAAATTAGAATTTATATTTAAAGAGAAGGAGAAAAATGAGTATAAATATTTTTGGATGCAAACTCGTGATTAAAATGTGATCAAATATCCTTTTTATATTTATCAAAGAATTATTTAAAATTTTAAAAAAATTTATCTTAAAAATCTTCCTCAAAATAAAACGGAAAAAAAACCAAAAATTAGAATTTATATTTAAAGAGAAGGAGAAAAATGAGTATAAATATTTTTGGATGCAAACTCGTGATTAAAATGTGATCAAATATCCTTTTTATATTTATCAAAGAATTATTTAAAATTTTAAAAAAATTTATCTTAAAAATCTTCCTCAAAATAAAACGGAAAAAAAACCAAAAATTAGAATTTATATTTAAAGAGAAGGAGAAAAATGAGTATAAATATTTTATATATATTTTTTTTTAAACGAAATTTTTTAATTCTATTCTTACTTTAAACCGTATAACGATTCAAGATTTAAAAAATTTTTGAAAAATTTTTGATGACTGATATACGGTTATTAATTTTTTTGCAGTGCATAAAACTGGTCAAAAATATGAATAATACTGCAACATAGTGAAGCATAATTTATTTTACCCAAATTGATTTTTCTCATGTAATAAAAAGAATTGAAAATAAAAATTTTTAAAAATCATTTATTCATTAATATGATTCTTAAATAAAAAATACTAAGCTAATCTAAAAAAAAAAAAAAGATGAACAAACTGGTTAATAATTATTTAATGAAATTTTATAGATTAATCTTTTGACCTTTGAGGCTT
The DNA here is from genome assembly GCA_016987375.1 of Brachionus koreanus. Classification (NCBI taxonomy): domain Eukaryota; kingdom Metazoa; phylum Rotifera; class Eurotatoria; order Ploima; family Brachionidae; genus Brachionus; species Brachionus koreanus. The sequence continues at coordinate 1,139,321 of PJRA01000401.1, forward strand.
TGACCGTCAAATTTTTTTTTAAATTTATTCAAATATTTAATTTAATAAACTAAAAAATAAAAAATTTTAAATTTGTTTAGCTAAGAAAGATTCAATAAATTATGCTGTATTAAGGTTCGCGCGTAGCTAAACGACAGCAATATCTTAATCGACAATTTTCGATAGCATATTCGTAATCTACGTATATGAAAACCTAAGAAAACTTGTTTTTTAAGGAGGGGGGAGGGGAAGATTTTTGACTAGAGGGTCTTGAAGTTTGATAGTTTTTGAAAACAGTCGTTTAGGTTTTTGAAATTTTTGAGATGAATTTTCATTCAAAAGTTACTTTATCTATATATATTTTTAAAGAGCGCAAAATTCTCTATTAAATTATATATTTTTCAAGTATTTTAAGTGGAATTAAGTTGCACTGTAAGCCAAAAAAACACATTTTTTTGTGCTTTCTTCCAGTTTTTTTGATTCTCGTCGGAGGATTGACCCAAGATCCTTGCTTTTTTATTTAAATTATAAAATAAGACAAAATTCTGAACAAATCTCAGGTTTCACTTTTTTTATTTAAAGCTTATATAATCCAAAAAAAAGTAAAAATATAGTGCAATTTCTAAGAAAAATCGTTAAAATTTAATTTTCATCTTTTATATTAATAAACTATTAGAAATTTTTAGATGCTCTTGTGTTTTAGCATTAGATTTGGCAGAGAAGTATGTTTTAAGAATTTGACCATTTTTATAAGCTTTCAAACAACGCCAAAATCTTCTGATCAGTTTGTTATTATAATATCATATAAAATATTGCAACATAAAAAATATAAAAGATGAAAATTAAATTTTAATGATTTTTTTTAGAAATTGAACTATTTAAATTTTTTTTTAAGCATTAAAATTCCCAAATTGCGGAGGATTCTGAGGATACACTGGCCTGAGGCTATACAAAAGAACAAATTCAGAGCCATTGAGTCAAAACATTTAGAACAAAAAATTGCGATTGCTTGGACATGTACTTAGAATGAAGAAAAAAATAAACCATAACAGGCCCTTCAATGAACACCCCAAGGACGATGTAAGGTAGGAAGACCAAGAATAACATGAAAGTCAACAATCAACAAAAAGCTCACTGAAATGGGAATGACATGGGGATAAGCAAGGACATGGGGTAAAGGCTAAAGATCGGCTTGATTGGAAATCAAAAGTAATGACCCTATGCTCCACAAGGAATAGAGAAAAAAATAAAAATTTTTTTATTATTTTATTCGTTTTAATCAACCAAGAGGTGTTTTTTTAAATAAATAATGACAAAAATAATAATAAAGCTAAAATTTGAATTGAATTTATTCAAGAAAAAAATTTATTTTCTTTGGGCAATCGGAAATTATTTTTTACGCCAATGACTTGAAAAAGAAATTTAGTGAAAATTAATTAACAATTTATTCTCTTGATCATAAAAATAATAATAAAACATTTTTTTTTTGAACTATTAACTCAATTTGACAGATGTTAAAAAAATAAAATTTAAAATTGAGATCTAATGTCAGATAGCGAGTTATTTGTTTATTTTTTTAAACAATTTTAAATACGCCGACCCAAGTAATTAGTTAACCGATGCGTTTTAATTCACCAAAGCCATGGGCAACGCAAAAATAAAAAAAAATAAAAGTGAAGCTTATTTTATAAAAATAAATTTTTTTCTTCTAATTGATTCAATAAAGTCTATTCTTGACACTTGAAGACCAAAAAATACAAACTTCTATTGACTTAAGTCAATTACTACATACATTTGATTAAACTGTGCCAAAATTATGATTACTATTATTATTTTTTTTTGTTTTGTTTTAAAAAAACTAGTTCAAGCATGACCAAAAAGCTTAAAAGTCGAAAAAAAAATTTACAAAATTATATTTCTATCCATTCTATAGATTTAATTATATGTTTTGTAAAGAGTCATTGATTTTTTAATTTTAATTGAGATAATTTTAAACATTAGTCATTGTCTATCATCGCCAACTCACCTAAGTCGAAAAAAATTCAAAAAATTTCTAGGTTTTTTATTTTTAGTTTAACAAAAATAAATTGCTGCGCTTGATTCTAGTTTTTCCTAAACATAAAATCAAAAAGATGTCTTTTTTAAACAATGAAGATGGTAATTTTACAGTGAAAGCAATGTATTTGGGCTCCGAGCCGATGGGTGAGCTGCTCGAAGGCGAAAATGGTTCCGATGTAATACAAGTGCCGCTAAAGCGAACCATTTTGCGCACCAATTCGGTAGGAAAAGAAGTGGATCTATCCGTGGGAAGTGATTCATTGCTAGTCAATTTTTTTAAAAACGAGTCGGCGCCCATGAAGCTTCCAATCGAGCTTCTTGCCTACTGCGGCGCTCTGCGTCAGCTGCCTCCCTCCCAAATCATATCCAGAGAATTCGAAACCTTGGACAAGTCACCGCCAATCCCTGCAGATTCAAGCTCTCCACCACTTTTTGTTACTATATTCCGGTGTCTTGAGAGTGAAAATACTCTCTACTGTCATTCGTTTGTGATCAGAAAAGATGAAGAAGCAATGGAGCTGGTCAAGCTAGTTATGGAAATGTACTATAATTATGTCAGAATGAATGAGTCCATTAATTCATCGGATGAGAATGATTTGTTTAATAAAAGCAATGGTAGCAATGAGTTGAATTTTAATGATTTAAGCCAGAACAAGTTGTACGAAAGCGATCAAAATGCTAAAACTAATCTAGATCACCTGCTGAATTTTTATAATAATCAATCTTCAGAAAATGCTCAAGGTAGTTTGAAAAAAAAAAATTATTAATCAATTAATTCTTATCAGTTTTGTTTAGAGAAATCGGTTGTTTCGGCCAAAGACATAATAAAAGAGGCGCTTAATTCAAGTGAATATAAATTGGAGAAAAATGAAGGGGTTGCAATAAATGAAGATGATAATCCAATTGTGATAAAAAAAGAAAATAAAGAAGAGATTGTTTACAAACAAAATGTGTTCATTAGATGGCTGCAGCCACCTACTCCACCACCACCAGCTCCGATAATAAGTTAGTACTTTTGTTTCGTTTAAGTAAGCCCGGTTAGCTCAGTCGGTAGAGCGTGAGACTTTTAATCTCAAGGCCAAGGGTTCGAGCCCCTTATCGGGCGATTATTTTTTAGAACCTATTTAATCAAACTGATTTTAAAATTTTATTCATAAAAAGTTAAGTTTAATTTATTTTATTGAATAAATGTAAATGGCGCAATAGATGACATACACCGTTGTTTTCAGTACTATGTTTGTGATTTACTTTATAAATATATATATATTTTTTTAATTAGATGATTAAATGAATAAGAAAAAAAAGGGTCTTAAGTAAGTCGAATCTATTAGGATGGTATTTTGTGTTGTTTTACATCTTCTCTAGTTAATCTGTAGATTTATTATATTTTTATTGAAAAAAAAGATATAAGACCAAATGCAGTTTAAAAATTTTTTTTTTACATAAAAAATTTGGACAAACTAAATAAAAATTGCGAACTTGAATTTATATTTTTTTATTGTTTCACATTTGAACATTACCAGTATCAAAAAATTTAGAAACTATCTGAAGAATGAATAACAATCAATCAACAAAAATTAAAAAAAAAAACGGGAAAAATAAAAAAAAGAGGAAATTCTTGAAAAAACTTAAAATTATAGTTATAGACTTTTAAATTAATTTTATAATTAAATAATTTTTATTTAAATTTCAAGAATTTATTCGTTTTAAAAATTTTTCCGCATACCTTTGCTTTTTTTTTTAATTATTTTTTCCCCCGGGTATTCAATTATTTACATTCTTAATTTTAAAACTATCAATTAATAAATATATCTTTTAGTTCACTACTCAGTTTGATAGAAAGTTTTGCCTTGCTTCACAATTTGTTAGATACGAGCGAATGCGATGCTTTGCTCCTCTTATTCATCCACTTTGTCCTTCATTATTAACTGAACTCATAAGTTCCACATCGTAATACCAATTGACATGATTGTAATTATTGTGCATTTTATAGAATTGAATAAGAAACCCAAGCTCTCGCCTTTCTTTTAGAGTTTCTTATCCTAAATTAGCTGACCTTGACTCATAATTCAAACTTCTTATCTGTGGAACAAGTTTTGTTGCTCGTCTTTGTACTTGTTCTAGTCAATAGAAGATATTTTTAATGCCTAAAAATCAATGCAAAAATTTTATGCATGAAGATTTATACACACTACTACTAATGGAAATGGTTGACATGTTTTGCTTTATTGTCTTTGCATTAAATCTTTCAATTGGAAAATTCTAAAAATAAACAAAAATTAACATGATCATTGAATTTTGATTAAAAACTTCAATAAGTACTTAAACATTTAAAAATAGAGCAAGAAAATTTTTATTTTGACTTTTTTGTTCCAAAATTCTATTTTTATTGGAATTTTCATACAACAAGCATAGCTGCTTTATCAATAATATTCTAAAGAAAAAGCTCTGCAAATTTAGCAAAGGTAATAGTCTTTGACAGTTGATGCATGGGTACCATGTAGCATTTAAGGAACTAATTTTAAGGTCTAAAAAAAATTTCACAAGTTTCTAATCAATATGTATGAACCTTTCAATCAATCAATTTTAACAATAATGCTATAAAATCACGAAGATTTTTTTCAAAAATGCTAATTTAAAAAATTGAATAGCTAAATAAAATTAGAAAATTAATTAATTTATTCATTTAATGATAAAAAATCATTTGAAAGAATTTTGAAAATTAAAAGTATTGATTAGAGTTAAATAAAGTGATGTAGTAGTAGCAGTAAAAAATACTGCGACCCAAGAAAGGGTTAGGAAGCTTTTACAAGCTATAGCAGTAAATAAAATAAATAATAAAGTATGTAATTTTGTTTTTTTCTTTAATTTTCGGCATCGATAATTGATGTTTAATGTTTTTTAATTTTTCTATTAATTTATGAAATCCATTTATTCAAAGAGTTACTGTTTTTTTATCTTTTGAATTTTTCGAAACCATCTTTATTTTATTTTGAAATTTTAGAAAAATTGTCAATTTAAAATTAACAAATTTTTTTTTCAAATAAATCTAAACACAATTAATTTTTTTTACTATAATTAAGCAAATTAATAATATTTTTATAATTAAATTAAAAGTAATGAGATTTTCTAAAAAATTTAGTTCGAGAAGTTCAAGACAAACAGCCAGAATCTTTGCCACCATTGGTCATTTATAAACAGTCACCGAGAGCTCCAACTCCACCTCCATTGATTATTCGCGAACGACCCCCGACTCCTATCGAAATTCCAAAAGAACCTCTGGTAATTGAAAGAAGAGTGCCAGTGTCAGAACCTAATAGGAAGGTGATTATTGAGCATTTGCCTCCACCACCTCCAAAGCCCCGTGACATTATTTTAGAAAAATGGCTCCCTCGAGAACCTGCACCACGCTCTGTTTATGTTCAAAAATCAAAGGAGATATGTTACCAAAAACCAGCATATGAAGTATTAGAAAAAAAAAATTTTAAACACGGAGAACGAGCCAGCTCAGTGGAAAAAGATGGTCATAGAAAATCTATTACTCGACGCTCAAGTTCAAATGAGCCTGTTCAGTCAAGTCAAGTCTATTCAAATAAAAGTAACAAACATACTAAAATAGCTGGTTATCGTATCATTAGGCAAATTATTCCAGGTCCTAATTCGACACCGATCGATATTGAAAAGGCTTTAGCCAGATCTCAAAAAGTCAGTTGTACTGTTTATTCGAGTCATAACCAAGCATATTCTCCATTCTATGAAAATTCAAGATACCAATCTTGCTATTCAAGTTCTCCTCAAAAGATGCCTGTGCGTGTTAATACACACACAAGCAAATTTTCTGACTCACCTAACATATATGCACCTCCCTCTAGTTGTTATTCAGTGCTTAATTACAGCTCTCATCCAAAAGCTCGGCAAGTGTCTGTTCAACAGTGTTATTTGCCACAAAATAAAAATTTACACAAAATGCCAAAAACTTATAAATGTAAGGAAATTTACCGAAGTTCATCTTTCGATAGAATTTAGAAATTGTAACTATAATCTTCTTTAACACAATTGATTAATAAAATATTAAAATAATTTTTCTTATTTTCATTCAGAATAATAATACAACATAATGATAAGATTAAAAAAAAATTCTGATTAGTTCTGTAAGCGATACAAAGTGCATCATACTTAATTGTATCTGTTAATTATGTGAAAATTTAAATCATGCTATATTGTTCATAAAAGTGCAACTTTGAATGTTGCACCATGCTGCATTTACAGAACTTGTTTTTGATTTTTAAAAGAAAAGTTATAAAATTTTTTAACTTATTGTTCTGTCCTATTGTACTAAATTTCACCCACAAATATATTAAAAAAAAAATTTTTTATCTTTAAAAATTTATTTGAAAAAAAAAAACATTAAACATTCAACCAAAAAGTTATACAAAAAAAAATTTTCTTATTAAATTTATTTGTTTCAATCCACAATATTTTCGCTTCATCATATTACTGATATTATGAATTTCCGAACAAAAAACAAAAAAAAAATTTTTAATTTAGGCAACTTTTTAAAAAAACTTTTTAAACTTTTTATGAAAAATATAAATGAAAAATAGACTGATGAATAGCTTTTCTTTGAAAATGGAGGTAAATGATATTTTTTTTTAGAAAAATTTAAATTCATATTAAAAACATTAAAAATGATTAAATTAATTAAGAACTTGATGTTTTAATTTTTGTTTGATGAAGACACATGAATAAATGATTTTTGTTTAAAATAAATAAAGCTTCGACAACTAGTAAAATACACTAAGCCTTGGCACAGGGAAAACTCTGTATAAAAAGAGAATGATAAAAGATTTAAAATTTGAAATAAGTTTGGTTTAAAAACGAGAAAGATTTGTAGGAGTAATGTAAAATTAATGAAATATATGATTTATTTACCAAGTTTGAAATTAATGTTTTTTAAAAATTTATATTTTTGTTGAATAAAATTTGATTCAAATTTACCAAGAATTTGTTATATATTTTAATTTTATGTAACTGCTTAAATGACAAAAATCTTAGATAAATAGGGAAAAAGTTTTCAATAATGAAGCAGAAAAAATATTTAAAAAAATCATGTTTCCTAAATTGATTTTATCTTCAATTCTACTAACCAGTATACTTAAAATTTTATTTAATTCTATTTGACTGGAATAATAATAATTTTTGCTGAAGCTGCCTATTCAGTAGAATGGACATATGATGAAGATTGGACCATAAGATATCCACAATGTGGAGGACAATCTCAATCTCCAATTAACATTGAAGAATCACAAACAATTTTTGATTCAAATCTTAAAAATTTTGATTTTTTCAACTATGATAAAGATTTAACATGGAGTGTTAAAAATGATGGACATTCAAGTATTTTTTTAAAAAAAATAAAGACATAAAATGAATTCGATAAATAAAATAAAATTTAAGTTGTGGCAACTTTGAGTTCAGGTTCTTTGCCATATGTAGAAGGCAGTGATTTTACCAATAAATTTGAATTTGTTAATTTTCATTTTCACTGGGGAAGAAACATTAACGAAGGTTTTTTTAAAAAAAAAAAAAGGTTTCTTAGAAAGAATAATGAAACATACTTTAAAATTTAAGGCAGCGAACATTTTTTTAACAGCAAACAATATCCTCTAGAAGTATAATATATAATTTAAGTATAAAGTTTAAGAATTCAATAAAATTTTTCAATGTAGGTTCATTTGGTACACCGATCAGCTTCTGGAACATTGGCTGTTTTAGGATTTTTCTTTGAAGTAATAGCTCTTTAAATCTATTCTAAATTTTATAAATACCAAATAAAATTATATTTAATATTTTTAAGATTAGTCAAAGTGATAATTCAAATTTAAATGAAATAATAGAAGTGGCAAACATGAATGAATCTGATGGCAAGAATTAATTTAATAAAATGACATTTTATTTTAATGAAATATTTAGATCCAAAAACAATTCAGTATAAACTTGATTCATTGATTCCAGATGCCAGTTTGTTAAATACAACTGGCTATTTTAGATACAATGGTAGTTTAACAACTCCAGCATGCAATGAAGGCGTTATTTGGACAGTTTTTAAATCAAAAATACCCATATCACAAACTCAAGTAAATTTTTCCCATTAAGTTTTATACAAAATAACACTTGGCATAAACATTTGAAAAAAGGTTCAAAAATTTTACGAAACTGGCTTCAACAAAACCTTTAGAGCGGTTCAATCTTTAAATGGACGAATCGTGAGTAGAAGTGTATTGAACAGTAGTTCAGTTTTCAAAAAATCTGGAATTTTTTTGGAATCGTTTATAATTTTACTTTTATTATCATGGTGTTAGATAAAAAATGATTTTTTTAATAAAACATGATTTACTAGATTAATTTAGTTTTTTTTTTAATTTTAATTAATGATTTCTTTGATTATGATAATGATTAATTAAATTTTTCAATATGCGTCAATTTGATGATGGTCTCTTAATAACTACAACACCGAATCTCCTCAACTTAATTGTCTATAGTGTCACCGTCCAATACTATGATCTACACCACTGCAAATAGTTGATATAAAGTTTGACACTTTTTTTGGTTAAAAACCAAAAGCGGAGAATAAAAAAGGATTAATAACTAATTTTTATGAATAATTAAGTTTTAAACGTTTAAATGATTAGGGATGATTATTGTTTTAAGAAATAAATCTAATTGTACAATAATTATTATAGAAGAAATAGGAAATTGTTTTTAAAGGTTAGTTAATTATGGATGCTGGCTTGAGAGGATAAATTATTGGCACTGTTGGGAAATTTTGGAGGAACTTCTTTAAAAAACTTTTATGGTAAGCAGCCTTTTTTGGAAATAAAAGCGAGCTTGGCAGAGTTTGCGTGGTTGAGAGGACGTGATTGGATGGCTTGTATCGGCAAGAATTCTTTTGAGTTTTTGTTTGCAGGTTTGGTCAATTAGTTCGGGGATAGGGAGAAGTTTGCAAGAGCCATACTTTCACATTTAAAAAAAAGTTGAGTGTTGATTGTGAGTGTAACAATCACTTCCAACACTTACACTCAGCATTAGTTTGAATTTAAGATTTTAAATCTAAAAAAGGAAATTTTTCAAGTTAATAGAAAAAATTCAACGGAGAAGAAAATTTAAGCATAAAATTAAAAAAGCAAAAAAAATTTTTATTTTATTAAATAAATTTTTCAAATTAATTTTTAAGAATTCAATTTATAGAAAATTCCTTTGATCATTAGATTATTTTTCCAAGTGCGTTTGAAAATGAATTTAAATTAAAAGACAAACGGACGAGGAAGAGGACGTAGGGCAAATAATTCTGCGATTCCTTCTAATTCCGAAATTTATATTGTTAGAAATAGATTAAACACTACTCTTGGCTCATCTTTAACTCCATCAGTACTTTTTTTAACAGAATCATCTCAAAACGGTATTATGACAAAGAATCAGCGTCGTCTTTTATAAAGTGTTGAAAATACTTGTCAATTCTCAAGAATTATTATCTCGATCAAAAAATTAATCCCCATCCTCACTAACCTCTTCAGAAGCATATTCTCAAACATCTTCTCAAAAAACTTGGGAACAATCTTTCTAATTATCTGAAGAAAGTGAAATTTCTTTTTATTCTTCTAATCTCAAAATTCATCAGGAAAATAATAATTATGTAATGACTTCAGAAGGTAAGTAAAATAGGAAAAACAGTTAAGTCTTGATATGTCGCAAAACTTAAGTAAAAATTTAAAAAGTTTCTTCATTAGAATAGAATATTTAAAAATAAAGAAAACTTGCTGAAGTTTTTAAATTTAAAATTTACTTATTCATTAAAAAAAAACTTTTGTTTCTTGCATTTTATAAAGATAAATAAAGATTTTATGTTTCTTTAAAAGACCAAGCAAAATATGATCGAATTATTCAAAAAGGCCAAGACAATAAATTCGATCAGAAAAAAGTCTTAATTGGAAAAAGCTCTAATGCTTTACAACAACTTAATATTTTTTTTGTTTCAATATTCTTAACTTAATATTCTTTTTTTCCTGAATCATCAAATATATAAAAATGTATTCTGTTACTCTCTATATTAATTTATCTAATTTAATTTTAAAATTTCTCTTTTTTTTAACTTTTAACTTATAATTTTTACTTTAATTTTTTCTTATTTTTTATTTTTATTTTTAATCTGAAGGAGCTAAAGCTCGGTAAAGATATCATTTACAATATTGACATTATTCCACCAATTCTGTGAACTGATAAAAGCAGGCTTTATTCTAGTTTGATATTTTGAATATTTATAAATGAAGGAGTCGAAACTAACACAAATAATTAAGAGACTAAACTATAGGAAAGTCAACTATGTGCATAATAGAAAAGATTTTAGCTTAGCCGACTGGAATGAGCTACTAAACGAAAAGAATGCTGAAGCATATTGTTAGCTGTTTCAAAGCAAAAACAATGAGATAATACTAAGGAATATATCAAAAAAGAGTGTTGTCAGACAGAGCGATTAAAAATCCTAATTGGTTTAACCCAGATATTAAGCAAGCATGTGAACTAAAGTTCACGGCTTTTGCCAAATACACAAGAGCTTCTACAGCGTACAAACAAGAGCTGAAATCTTATTTCAACAAGCAGGCTAAAAAAGTTAAAGCGCTGGTTAAGTAAGCTCATAGATTCTATGAAAAGTCGATAATCGATAAAGGTAAATCGGATCCAAAGCTGCTATTCTCCTATGAAAGCATGAAAAATGTGAAGTGTAAAATTAGGACGCTTAATTTGGAAATCAATTTGCTGAAGGGAATGATTTAGCAAAATGTCTAAATGATTTTTTTTTCAGTTCATTTTAAGCATATGATGTTTATAGCATTTAGTAAGCATTTTTTAAGCATATAATTTCAATTAAGTTAGTTCCTCGTTTAGTTTGAATTTCTTCTATGTCTTCAACATCATTATTAGTAATATCAAGTTGATTTTCCTGATTATTGACTGATAAAGTACAGATGTTAAGGAAGCTTCAGACATTTTTAGAGTTTAGACAAGATTAAGTTATTTTTTTAGAAGTATAATTCAAAGAATAGTATATCAAGAATGTTAAGCTTAATAAATTAGGCAATAAAGAAGTTATAAATAAATTTGATTAAGACTAGTATTTTTTGAAGTGTAAGTGTAAGTGTCAAAAAGCAAAAAATTAGCATTTTTATAATAAATATCTTCTTCAGAAAACAATTATCACATTTGAATAAAAATATCTTTATCATATTTGGCCATATTCTTTGTGTTTTGGAAAACAACGAACGTATTTTCTATATTTGAAATAAACACAAAAAAAATATTGTTCTGACATTTTAATTAAAGAAGAAATGAAATAAAAGCTAAATACTGATTATGATCATAATGATATACTGGTTTAGAAACAAAAAATAAAATCGTATTTTTCAACTACAACTGAGGGATTTCTTATATTCTCACACTCAATTATAATCTTTGAGACTGAATTAAGGCTACAGCTAAAAAAAAAAATAAATATCTTTAACTCATAAGATTAAAAGCTGATATACTTTTGAATTTTAGGAAATTTACAAGTAAAAACTGTAATTTGAGATAATATCATTTATTTCATTTATTGGATTGCTTTAAACAAAAAACTTATCTTTAAAAAATTTAGAATTTTTTACTACCAACATAAGAGTTACTACTTTCTCAAAAAAAAAAATTTTAAAAGCCATTTTGCATGACCGGAGAGCACAAGATGAATATAATCAAATGGGACTTGTTTAGGTATATTAATTAACTTTTAAAAATTTTTCTTTGCAAAAATTCCAAATATTGGCCTTTGCAATTTTTCGGCAATATCACTGAATTCTTCATAGTCATTATTTGTCTTCAATATAATCTACGAAAGTTTAGATTAAATAACTCAAAATTAAAGACAAAAAAATGTACCACTTGAGGAGGATAAATACCGTTTTTTAACGCATGTAAAAATATTTATGATAACATGCTATGCAGCCGTATTCCCCATTAAATTGTTTAATGTTTAATAAACTCTGCTTGATTGATCAAGTTCTATAACCGGAGCAATTAAAGGCCATATTTTATAACTTTTTGAAGATATGATGGGAGAGCCATCACCTTAATTACCAAAGATATTATATGATTTTTTCCTCTTTTATTCTCCTTTAAGTATTTCTTGGTGATTATTCCGTCTTGAGGCCTGTGTATTTGGTTTTCTTGCAGACCTTAAAGGCTTCCATTTAACGAATTATTTAATTTAGAGATATAATTCTTGTTAGACAAATTGAGTTAATTTGTTAATATATGTCAAAAACCACAAATTGATTAAAAAGACTATTACAATCTTAACAAACTTGTATTTTTCGGAAAAATTAAGTTGCTGATCAAATAATTTGTCGAAGTTATTACATACCAAAAAATATTACTTTTTTGTTCTGTAAATATATTTTTTTCAACATGTGAAATTTTTAGGAAATTTATTTTATTCTGGGAGATTGATATTAATATATCTTAATTATTTATTTGAAGCCGAATCAGATAAATTGTGTTTTTGTTTTATATTTACACAAAGCTTTGGAATTCACTTACCAAAATACTTGAGCTTAAAAAAAAGAAAAGAATCATTATATAAGGAATCATCTTTGCTTTCAATACTGTCATTTTTGTCGTTTAATGAAAATTCTGAATTTTCACTAATTGTTGAATTGTGTAAACTTAATAAGCTTTTGTCTTCAATAGAAAATATATCATCTTCTTCTTCTTGTTTGTCTTTTTCATTTAAATTTTCCGGGATTGTAATATTTGAATCAAACTTAATTTCATCAGAAAGTATCTTTCTTTCTTTATGTTCGAGATTTATTTTTGTTTGAAATCGATTCAGTGACTTTAGAAATTCAGAATCATCTAAATTTCTGATGAAATTATCCATTTTTTGTTTATCTAAAAAAATTTTAAATTAAAATTACAAATGATAAATTAATTAATTTTAGAATTGTTAATTTTCAAGAAACTAGCTAAATTTTGTAGCAAAATTTATATCATGTATAAATTAATTTCTTTTTTATGTGAAAAAAAGACAAAAATAGATACAACTTTCTTATTTTTCTAATTTATAAATGAATCTAAATATTAAAAAATTGATAATCAAAATCACCATTATAAATTAGAATATATACTTTAAAATAAAATTTTCTAATTATAGAAAAAAAAATTAAAGATAAAAATGGGTCTATCCGATAGTGTTAACAATTGTTAACAGAAAATGTTGACAAAAAAGGACCTCGGATTTTGTTTACAGTTTGGTAACAAATTATGTTAACAAGAAATAATGTTATCAACACTTTTTCTATGAAAAATTTTGTTAGCAAAATAAAAAATATTTATTAAAAAACACTAAAAAAATTTGGTTAGCAATTGATAAATTATGTTAACAAACGAAAAATTTTGTTAACAAGTTATACATTTTTTAAAAATTATATTTTTTTTAAAAAAATTGTAAAGTAATGTTTAAAGTTCGTTTCTAATCTTAATAGAAAAATATCTTAAAATAAAGCTAATTTTTATGTGATTTTGCAATATGTAGTTTTAAACCTCGTTGCCCCTCCATAAATTTTCCGCATTCTGGACATTCCGTTGGATTGTTTTTGTTAAATAAAACACGCTTAATTTTATCAGCATCATTAGCTGAAGTTTAAGCACTTTCTAGGCTCATAATTTCCACCGTAATGGCCTTCTTTTTGGTGTTACAATTCACAATTCATAAGAGAAAATTTTTTATATAAATCATTAATTTTTTCATCATTATTAATTAAATCACACTTATCTTTTGATAATTCATCTTGATTTAGTTCTTCTGCATCACATACACTAACAGATAACTCATTTTCTAATGTCCCTGAACTAGACTTTGCACGGACCGTCTCAAATATTTTGTCTCATTTTCGTCTGAGGATTCATTAACCTCACCTGATTACCGAATTCATTTGCAAATTCATCAAAATCCTTTTCGGAACCAGCATCCGAACTTCGCTGTGAATCAAAGTCAAAAACTTCTTCGTCATCATTAGGCATTGCTTTATTAAAGTTTGTGTTTAATTATTCTAATTTTGTTCCAGGCTTAAAATATCTTAATTTCATTCAAAATAAAATCGTAAGATCTTTTTATATCTGTTGTGCACTTGTTATTAAAGTGCCATACATACTAATCAATATATGACTGTATTATCGCTTTGTGCACCCATTCATGTCTTTGAACCGCTGCTTACAACAGCGACTTAAGCTTTCTATTTTATTTGAACAATTTTATAAATTTGTTTTTTGCAAAAGAAATTCTAACCTGAATCAGGATCTATAAAATTATATGAATGATTGACTGTTTGATGCTTGTAGTCTTTAAAAGAACTTATTTTATTGTAAGCTTTCCAACAGTCAGAGTATATCAATGTCCCAATCTCACACGTATTATATATTATATTGAGCAGGGAAAGCGATTCACGATTAAAGACAATTACCATACTACATCTACTGTCCGGTTCGTTTCGCTCTACAAGACCGAAAACCCACACTTGTGCTCTTTTTAGATCGTTGCCCTTATTGAATTTGACACGAGCGTACATTGACTCGTCAATCTCAACTATTTTACGAACTCCACCTAGTCTAAAATTTGCTTTATCAATACGAAGGCTTGCCATTTGTCTAAGTCGATAAAAAAGAGAGCTAACAACATCACTGCAAATTTTCTCTTCTAGATTAAGTTGAATCATACTAATGCTTTTTGACACAGTCAATTGTCCAGACCAGCATTTGATCAAACCTTTTATTATCCTCGGTGACTTTTTGAGAAGCGAAAAAAATGATTCGTCATAAGCAGTTTTAGATTTGGTGCAAGATGAACATTTCCAATGAAGATGACTATTTTTAGCTTGTTTGTTTCTTTTTACCAAAATTAGTCCCATTGTTTGACCAAATTTAGAACAATTATTGTTTTGACACTTACGCAGAAGGTTAACCAGCCCGTATTCTAATAAAGATTTATAAATCTTATATTCTTGAGAATTCAAAATTGCTTATTTTTCTTTCATTTTTATTTTATATGTTTATTTTAAACAGTTTTCAAATATAAAATATTTATACAGTACTAAGATTTCAATTTTATTACATCATTGCAATTAAAATTAATACATATATTAAAAAGCTATTTTTTTTAAAGTTTTTTTAACAAAAAATAATGTTAGCAATCGGAAAATTTGCTTAACAATCAGTAAATTTTGCTAGTAATTGAAAATTTTGGTTAACAATGTGTATATTTTGTTTACTATTTTGGTAACATTATTTCTTGTTAACATAATTTGTTACCAAACTGTAAACAAAATCGGAGGTCCCTTTTTTGTTAACATTTTCTGTTAACAATTGTTAACAAAATCGGAAAGACCCATTAAAATTAATAATAATTATAAGACTTCTAATATTTTTTTAGTGGATTAGCTAAGTCGATATTGCTAAGCATCTTGATAAGATAAACAATTTGTAGAAAACTTATTAGGATAAGTTGTAGTTGCTTCCAAATTATATTTTGAGAAGTTTACTTGTTTAGGTATGCCGCATTAGATAAAATAATCATCAAGCTTCTTATATTTTTTCATTTAAATCTCATTAATGAATGTAAAAGATTTTTTTCTCATTTAGATCTGCTGTCGATCTTAAGTGAGAAGTTAATGAGAAATATATTAGAAATTCGAACTTATTCTATGATAGATCTCAAGAAAAAATTAACATTTTTTTTCTGATTTTGATCTCACTGAGATCTTGGATGAGATAAGAATGAGAATAATTAGAAAATTTCTCATGTTTTCTAAATTAGATCCCATATGAGAATGAAACCTGGGTAATTTAGGAAAAGAAACTCTAAAAGAAAGGCGAGAGCTTGGGTATCTTATTCAATTCTATAAAATGCACAATAATTACAATCATGTCAATTGGTATTACGATGTGGAACTTGAGTTCAGTTAATAATGAAGGACTAAGTGGAGGAATAAGAGGAGCAAAGCATCGCATTCGCTCGCATCTAACAAAATGTGAAGCAAGGCGAAACTTTCTATCAAACCGAGTAGTGAACAAATGGAATGGGCTGCCAACGTCGGTTGTCACTGGACAATATCGGTAGAAGCAAAAAAAAACGAAAAAGTCTACTATAGCGGAATTACGTTAGTCTTCCTGCTTTGTCAGTTTAGTTAAACTAAACTTGATCGTATAATATTAACTATTATTAAAAAAGAAGATATTTTTAGATAATAACTTTATTAATATTGGGCATTTCTAGCCTAAAAAAAAGAAGAAAAATAAAGAATATAATAAAACCAAAATATAATTAAAAAAGTAATTAATAAGTTTTAGACTTCATGACCAAATAAGTAAAAATAAAAAACTTTACTAGTGACTTGCAAAACACATTAGATCATAATGTTGCACGGTGACACTATAGATAATTAAGTTGAGGAGATTCGGTGTTGTAGTTATTTAGAGACCATCATCAAATTGACGCATATTAAAAAATTCAATTGATCATTATCATAATCAAAGAAATCATTAATTAAAATTAAAAAAAAACTAAATTAATCTAGTAAATCATGTTTTATTAAAAAAATCATTTTTTATCTAACACCATGATAATAAAAGTAAAATTATAAACGATTCCAAAAAAATTCCAGATTTTTTGAAAACTGAACTACTGTTCAATACACTTCTACTCACGATTCGTCCATTTAAAGATTGAACCGCTCTAAAGGTTTTGTTGAAGCCAGTTTCGTAAAATTTTTGAACCTTTTTTCAAATGTTTATGCCAAGTGTTATTTTGTATAAAACTTAATGGGAAAAATTTACTTGAGTTTGTGATATGGGTATTTTTGATTTAAAAACTGTCCAAATAACGCCTTCATTGCATGCTGGAGTTGTTAAACTACCATTGTATCTAAAATAGCCAGTTGTATTTAACAAACTGGCATCTGGAATCAATGAATCAAGTTTATACTGAATTGTTTTTGTAGCTAAATATTTCATTAAAATAAAATGTCATTTTATTAAATTAATTCTTGCCATTAGATTCATTCATGTTTGCCACTTCTATTATTTCATTTAAATTTGAATTATCACTTTGACTAATCTTAAAAATATTAAATATAATTTTATTTGGTATTTATAAAATTTAGAATAGATTTAAAGAGCTATTACTTCAAAGAAAAATCCTAAAACAGCCAATGTTCCAGAAGCTGATCGGTGTACCAAATGAACCTACATTGAAAAATTTTATTGAATTCTTAAACTTTATACTTAAATTATATATTATACTTCTAGAGGATATTGTTTGCTGTTAAAAAAATGTTCGCTGCCTTAAATTTTAAAGTATGTTTCATTATTCTTTCTAAGAAACTTTTTTTTTTTTTTTTTTAAAAAACCTTCGTTAATGTTTCTTCCCCAGTGAAAATGAAAATTAACAAATTCAAATTTATTGGTAAAATCACTGCCTTCTACATATGGCAAAGAACCTGAACTCAAAGTTGCCACAACTTAAATTTTATTTTATTTATCGAATTCATTTTATGTCTTTATTTTTTTTAAAAAAATACTTGAATGTCCATCATTTTTAACACTCAATGTTAAATCTTTATCATAGTTGAAAAAATCAAAGTTTTTAAGACTTGAATCAAAAATTGTTTGTGATTCTTCAATGTTAATTGGAGATTGAGATTGTCCTCCACATTGTGGATATTTTATGGCCCAATCTTCATCATAAGTCCATTCTGCTGAATAGGCAGCTTCAGCAAAAATTATTATTATTCCAGTCAAATAGAATTAAATAAAATTTTAAGTATACTGGTTAGTAGAATTGAAGATAAAATCAATTTAGGAAACATGATTTTTTTTAAATATTTTTTCTGCTTCATTATTGAAAACTTTTTCCCTATTTATCTAAGTTTCTAGTCAAGTTTCCAGGTTCATCGATTAAATAATGTTCAAGTTTTGTCTAATAATAGATAAATTAAATGATATTCAAAATGACAAATAATTAGAATAGTTTTATTTGAAATTAAATGTTGTATTTTTGTATTTTAAATCAACCAAAAATATATCATCGGTCTAATACGAAGTTTAATTTATTTTAAGAATCCCTTGATTTCAATTAAAATATCTTTTTTTGTTTCAATTTACTCCTACAAATTTCAAGTTTTCTCATTCAAACTAGAATTTACTAAAAATCTAAGAATTATAAAAAAAATGAAATAATAAAACATTCTTTTGATATCGAATTTTTTTATTTTCAATTGCAAATTTTATTTATTATTTTGCTTTGTTGTGGTAAATAAAATATAATTGTTGATTTTTGGTTGTTTCTGTAATTTTTTAAAAATTTGGGTTTGAACTAGAATTTAAAATGATTTAAATATCAAATTATTAATATAAATGGCTCCAAAAATCCAAGAATTTGATTCTAAAGATGATTTATTTGCATGCCAAATAAATCTAGGAAAAATTGTCCATGATTAAACAATTATTTTTAGCTCTTTATTGTTAAGGGAAATATTGAATAAATTTTTAATCCTAATATTTATGAAATTAAAGAAAGATTAATTTTAACACAAAAGTTCGAGAAATTTCTCTTTTTTAAATAAAATTAAACTTGAATATTACCACAAAAAAATAATACCACAAGTGCCCTCTACTCAGGGAATCAGAGGGCTTTTGAGAAGAATCTCTGGCCAATCCTCTAACCACTGCTTGCAAAGAATTGACTTCTTTACAAACAGAGTCGTGAATGAATGGAATGGCCTACCTCGGGAAGTAATCGAAGTTTCTACGGTCAATCAATTCAAAAATAGATACGACGCATACAAGTACAATAAAAAGAAATCCTCTCAATCAAATAAAAGCAATAGCAGTTAAATTTTTATAGAATTAATCGTATTTAAATTATCCTGAATTTGTCTTAGCCGTAACTCTCTCACACTTTGTTTATATTTTATCCTAATCATGTATTTTCACCAATACCGACTATGTCTTTGAAAATGAATCTAGTCTTCGTTGTATCTAGCTGCCATAACTTATTATTATTATTAAATATTTATGAAATTCAAGAAAGATTAATTTTAACACAAAAGTCCGAGAAATTTCTCTTTTTTAAATAAAATTAAACTTGAATATTACCACAAAAAAATTTAAGTTATTAAAACTGATCCTTATTTAAATAAAATATCATTCATTGAACGCCAATTTCGGTCAAAAAAGTCAAATTTTATTTTTTTTTATTCTTTCAAAATTTTAAAAATTAAATAATTTTTTAGATGAAATATTTTGGAAAATTTTTTTACTCAAATTATTTTCGAATAAATATTTTTTATTAGATTCAGATATTTTTTTTTTAAGAAAAACATGCTAAATTAATTCTATAATAGAATGATAAATTTATTCTTTTAAAATAAATTTATTTAAATTATTAAACTAAAAATAAATTAGGAGAAATTTTGGCCAAGAGCTCTAAGATAAATTAGTATTTAGTTTTAAAATAAAATAAAGGTTTTAATCTACTACAAAACGGCATTCAATATAGGTTTCAATTCGTTAAAATTTAAGAATATTATCAAATAAAAAACATTTTTAGTTATTTTTTTTAGATTTTCCGCTATGAGCTTTGATAATTTTAAAAGTCGATTACTAGATCTTATGCTCCAAATGACACATTTGCGTTTAAGTTCGTTAAATTCTCTACAAAATGGTCGGAAACTTTCGAATAAATCTTAATAAAATCGGACCGCGGTCCGTGTTTTAGCATAAGCCTATTTTAACATTTCAGACTCAAAAAGAATAAATAAAAAATTTTCATTGGAATTTTTGATCCAGAATTAAATTGCTTCAAATTCATCACATTTTTTTCGTAATTTTTTAAAATAAATGTAATTCATAAACTCTTGGATGATGCATGTAATTATGAGCCAATTTTTCAAATGATTTTGAATCAAGTTTGCTTATTTAATTTGTTAATTACTAATTTAAATGCTGAGATATTATTTTTTAAAAATCAAGTAACCAAATTCTCCTTTTTTTTTAATTTCAATTTGAAAAATAATTTGGATATGTAATGTTAACCATGTAATAAACCTGCTTATTCGGTACTAAGGGGTTTATACTCAATTTAAATAAAATAAAAGATATTAATTAATTTTAATAATATTTATTTTGAAGAAACGACCAAATATATCTTACGACACCTCTAGCCGTAAAATATAAATTGGCTCATAATTGAATGCATCATCCAAGAGTTTATGAATTACATTTATTTTAAAAAATTACGAAAAAAATGTGATGAATTTGAAGCAATTTAATTCTGGATCGAAAATTCCAATGAAAATTTTTTATTTATTCTTTTTGAGTCTGAAATGTTAAAATAGGCTTATGCTAAAACACGGACCGCGGTCCGATTGTTTTAGGATTTATTCGAAAGCATCCGACCATTTTGTAGAGAATTTACTAAATAGAAATTTAATTCAAAGTTAAATGCTCTTTTTATGAGAAGAAGTAGGGCTATATGGAGAACCATAAAGCTGTAATTAAACAAAGTCAATTCAATATTCAAAAAGTATCTATAATAAACTGGTTTGTCAAATTTTTATTTTGATTATTTCTCAATTTATTTTTTTTTTTTGAGTTTTCAAAAAGTGCATATAATAGCGAATCACGAAAATTTACCTGAATTAAGTAATAATACATGGTTTTCGAATTGAATAAAAATTATTAGTTTAAAATGAAAAACAAAAATAATTCAACCAAAAAGTTTTTTATTAAGAAATAATCAAAATTGCTTTGAAAAGCTAAAAA
>PJRA01000401.1:1173221-1201198 GCA_016987375.1 Brachionus koreanus
AAGTATTAAAAAAGATTTAAATAAAAGGGTCAAAAAAGTCATCCGGTTTTTGAGTGTTAAAATCACTTTTTAAACTAAAAAACTGTGTAATCATAATTTATAAATTAAAAAAAAATTTTCTTAAAAATTCCAAAAAAAAACTCTAGAAAATTCTTTGAATTCCTAAGAAATTTTCGTGTGACACATGTTCCTAGAACTTATTTTTAAACTAGGAATTAATTAAAATTTAAGAAATAAGACATAGCAAGATCGAATTAAAAATTTGAGAAAATATAATTCTTAGGTTATTCCACATAGAAATACCATATGGCATCTAATAACGGCTTTCATAGAAAAAAATTTTAAATTGAAATTCTAGAAAGATTGACATGAAAGCTAAAAAAGTAAATAAATACTATGATTTAAGCAATAGTCGAAAATAATAAAATGAATTTTAGATTATTTGTTCAATTTGTTTTTTTTGCAGGTTAATAAATAAATTTTAAATTAATAAGAGGCTTAATTTGTCTTAAATTTCAAGTTGTGCTTGCCAGTGAATGGAATTATAAGGGCCAAGGGCCTGATTTTTGGATTCGTGAGTATCCAAGTTGTGCAGGAAAGCTTCAATCGCCAATCAACATTGATCAATCAAAAGCAGTATTAAATTTAAAGCTTGGGCACATTAATTTTCACAATTACGATAAGATTTTGTCCTGGAATATATCAAATAATGGCCATACTAGTATAAACTTAAAGTTGCTAATTTGATGTCTAATTTGTGTTTTTTTAGTCTTAGCCAACCAAGTTTACAATGAATCGTCGACACCTTACATTACAGGCAGTGATTTTAGTGAAACTTACTATTTAAATCAGTTTCATTTTCACTGGGGATTTAACATTTTTCAAGGAAGTGAACATTTGATTGATAGTCAAAAATTTCCCTTAGAAGTTTAAAGACATACTTTATTTTATATTTTTTTTTAATTATTTTTAACAAGATTCATCTAGTGCATATTTCGAGAACAAATAAAAAATCTGTGATAAGCTTTCTATTCCAAGTAAGAAATATTTAATAATTTGAAAAAAAATTACATAAAATAGATTTCAGAAGAAAAAAATGAAAAAATAGAAGATCTCGTTGATAAAGCAAGTCTAGATTTTTCAGATGAGGGTGATTAAATTTAACTGTTAATTTCAATTTTCTTTTTAAATTAAAATTTAGAATATCATGTGATAAAATTTTCACTTAATTCACTAGTACCTAGCAATGATAATTTGAGAGCTGAGGGATATTTTAGATATATAGGAAGTCTTACAACACCACCATGCACTGAAGGAGTCATATGGACTGTTTTTAGGACAAAAATAAATATTTCACGAACTCAGGTTTTGATAAATTGACTTATTTTATTTTAATACTGAAGTTTGTTTATATTAAGATGGAGCAATTCTACCAAAATGAGATCGATTTCAATAATAGAGAAGTCCAAGAGCTTAACAGTCGTGGTTTGTTCATTAATGTTGAACCTGATTTTTTGAAAAAACCCAAAATCAAAAATTTTAAATCAATTTTAGATTCAATAACTAAATTTTTTGGTATAATTTTTGAATTTTTTAGAAAATGATAAATAACATTTAATACCAAAATTAATTGAATAAAAATTGTTTCTTTTTCTAATTTAAATAAATTTAATAAATATTTTAATAAAAAATGAATAATATTATTCTCAAAATTTTTTCACTTTTAAAATACATTTTTTCTAACAGTGATTAGATATGAAAATTCAACTTTTAAATAACAATTCAAAAATAATACTTTTTCTGTTGAAAGTTTTGGATCTTTCGAGCAATTAATTCTTGGTTTTTCTTGGTGGTGATACATTTTGAAATATGTTTGGTAGCTCTGTTATCAGTCATATCGATCCTTAGTTGTTTATGGATTGTTTTGATTCTTGTTTTTTAGTGGAAGTATTTGATGATTCTCAGGATCCGATTTTGCATCTTTTAAATTTCAGATTTTATCTTCTGGGTACTTGATTGAAGAATTACAAAACATTAATAATAATCTTATGAGTGAAATATAGAATTCTGTTGATTTTGAATGACAAAACCAACTCTTAAGGCTTTTAACTTGTCTGATTAAGTTGATTTTGGAAATTTGTTTTGAAAAGATTACTTTCAAATGTTCTTTGTAATTGATTTTGGGGTCTATCTTAAGGAATGTCGGATTTAGCTCAAGAGGAATCTATGCGTTGTCGATCTTTATTTTCATTCCATAATTTTTCTCGTAATTTTTCCGAAGTGCAGCTTTGGTGAATGCTGAATAGCAGGTTTTCTTTTCTTTTATTTTTTTGCAAGTATTCAATGATACTGTTTACTGCCTTTTGAAAAATCATTAGTTAATAGTGTTAATTCAATATAAATATTTATTTCCTATTCTAATTGTACATATAAATCATATATATACATTTTTTTTTTTTAAAATCAGATTGGAGTCATGACGACTGAAAATATGGGGCTGCCATTCGGAAATGCGCGGGAAAAACTTTTCCTAAATTATTTATTAAATAAAAAAAATCAAAGTTAAGATTTATAGGACACTTCATTAAACTTCTAAGATCACTAAAATTAAATTTTAATGATTCTCTATAGCATATACTATTGTGCAGAGTTTTAATCAGGTAGATACATTTTGTAAAATTTGTATAAGATCAAAACTGTTATCATATGATTAAAATATTAAGAAGAAATAAAAAATTTACTTTATTGATTAATAAATAAAAATATAAGGACAAAAATAAATTTATTAGATAAATAAACAAATTCAATTCGGCGTTTAATGATAATCCATTCTCTAAACTAAAATTTATAAAACTTAATATCCTTTTTGTACTTTTTCTCTAATGATCAATTGTTCAATTTTTTGCTCCAAATTAAAGCTTCCTACTTCACTTAAATTTGGCAATGAGGTTGTACTAAAAGTTTTTTTTAAATTTTCTTTTTTAGTATTCTTAAAAAAATTAAAATCATTTATCTCTGATCTAATTGTGTTATTTGCACTTGACATATACAATTCATTAAGCATATTCTCCAATTTGTTAATATAATCTAGCTGGTTATCACTATCTAATAGAATACTTTTTTCCAAATTATTAACTGAATTAAATAATTTATTTTCAGACAAACAAGATTGATTGTCAAGTTGATCTTTACTATTAAAATACCTCAAATATTCATTATCAATGAAAAATAGTTTAGAATTAGGTTTGGGAATCTGTTCTATGCTGTAGCCGCATTTCGACAACAGATCTTCGCTAACTTCAATCGGCTCAATACTAAGCAGATTGGATCTGGTCATTAGTTTATCGATTGCTTTTCCATTCATCAACATAATGTTTGATTTCATTGAAGTACTTGATCTTGTTTGTTTTGAATGCAAATCAATGATCATGTAATAAAATATTTGATTTATTAATACCAGAGTTAGACTCATGAAAGACAAACAAATTGAAATCAAACACAACCAATAGGACCAAGATTTTTCGCTTATGAATATTTGAATTTTTTCTTCTATTTCTACACTAAGTGAGCTTTCTATGGCTAGTTTTAAGTAGTGTTCAGATGAAATAGTGAATACTAAAAACGCCACAAATCTCATGGTAAATTCAACAAACAAAAAAACTAGCAAAATTCTAAATTGTAATTTAACAAGGTTAATTTTCAAAGCTGAATGAATAAATAATTTGGAATTTTGATGACTTGTTTGCGACAGAGCAATTTTTTCACTTGAATTCAAATAAAAATTTGGATCATCGAATTTAATAGCCAAATAGATTAAATTTGAAATAGTTATCAAGGTGCTTAGAAACAAAAAACAAGTTCCGATTAGATAGAACATTTGTATCAAGTACATAAAATCTGGCTGCATATCCATATTTATTTTTTGCTCTATAAAATTAGATATTTTTGACTTTTCTCCATATTTTTGATTGAATTGTATACAATTTTTTTGATTGAAAATAAAAGTTGAAAAGAGATGACTGTCTTTTGGACACAATAGCCAAAGGCCGTATTCAAGATAAGATGAGGTGTTTTTGATACGGATTCTGCTCCAGCTGTTGCTAATTAAAGAGAAAAGTCCAAAAAATAATGAAAGCACTAACATCACTGTCAAAATTGAGAAAAGTTTAAACATTTTTGCTACCAAATTTTAAAACTATTTTAAAATTTTGTATTAATAAAAGTGACTTTTTATTTAAATCCAAAAAAATGTAATAAATCAAGCAGAAATTTTTATACATACTCTGTCAAAATAGGTGATGGATGTTGTTTATCAAAATCGAATTAGTGATAAAATTTTGAATACAATGATTTTTCATTACTTTTCAGATTCTAAAATGACCTAAAACTTTCATATTTTGGACCAACTAAAATCAATCATAATTTTCGTTTAACTTAAAGTCCTCACGCTAAAAGCATTTTAGGAAATTAAACAAATATTTTCGAGTTTTTTGCTTACGAAGTTGACTTGAAATAATTTTTGATTTGTATAAAATTGACCACGAGTGTGATTCTATCAATTTAATTAATTAAAGCTGAAAGTTTTTTCAATTTGTTTCGTTTTCAATTTAAATTAAAATCAGTACCCTTAATCAAATTTCAAGTAAAATGTTTATTTTATTTTCATAGTTTAAACGTTTTTGCCTTCGAAATAACCAAGAGCTGAAGCCTAAACCTTGATGTTAAGTATATCAAGAGTCAGCAAAAAAGGATTTTTTAATAAATTTTATTTTAAAATTATTTAAATCAAATTATTTTGAATTATATGCCAATCTTGAGAATTTTTCTCTCCTGACATGGTATCATACTATTTTCAGGTATTGTTGCTGATATTTTAAGTAAAGCAATTACAATTATCTTGGACCAATATTGTTCATTCTATACATAAATGACCTTCCAGATTGTGTTTCAAATAAGATACAGATGTATGCTGATGATTCAGAAATATTAGCTATTGTAAATCAAGTTTATGAAAAAATGAAGTTACAGAAAGATCTAGATGCAATTTGAGAATGGATAAAAGTTTTGGGCATGTGTTGGTGTGCCAAAAAGTGCAAAGTTATGCATTTTGTAAGATTGAACGAGAGGCATAAGTATATAACTCATACCAAAGAAGAGAGTGAGAACGTATTACTAGAGGTTCCTAGCTGCGAGAGAGATTTTGGAGTTATGGTATCCTCTGATTTAAAGTGGACTGCGCAGGTAAAGAGTGCATGTACAAAAGCTCCTAGGAATGCTAAAGCGAACGTTCGATAGTAGAGATAAGAGCCTATGAGCAAAATTATATACATCTATGGTAAGACCTCATCTAGAGTTTGCAGTACAAGTGTGGAATCCATGTAAAAAGACGGATGTAAATGCATTAGAAAAAGTCCAGGAACGGGCCACAGAAAAACCTTTGGTTTTGAAAGCTATGGACTATGAAATGAGATTATTGAAGATGGGGCAAAAATGAGTGAAAGAAGAGTAAGAGGAGTTTTGATCGAAATGCATAAACTAGCCAGTGGACTGGAAAATGCTCAGCTATCTAAAGTTCCGTTATCCATATCAGAAGAGAAAAGGGCAATATTAAGAGGCAATAGAATGAGAATGCACAGGGAAAGTTTTCCTGCAAAACTAAGAAACGATTTTGCAAGTGCGGTGACTGCCCGGCATGTTTTCTTCTTAAATAGAGTGGTCCCTCAATGGAATAGGTTGCCTGATAGTGTTATCAAATCCAAATCCACGGAAGCTTTCAAGGTTGCATTGGACAAATTCAATGGATATAGCTGCTTCAGCTCCATACTGCCAAGCAGTAATGTTTGAGAATGTCGCAGCAAGAACTACTAACTAACTAACTAACTAACTAACAAACAATAATATGCTCAGACATTAAATTTTTCAAATTTAACTTATCTGAGGAAAATCGCTTTAAAATAAATTTAAACGTACAATAAATTGAGAAAATGGTACTCTTTCTCGGACAAAAAGTATGAACATCTTGTATCTGTATATTGGTTGCTTCTAAAAATACAAAAACAAAAATTTTTTTTCTCAGAAATTTTAAAAGTATTAGGAATTTACAAAATTATTTCGAAAAATTAGGTGAAATAATATTTGTTGGCAAATTAAAGTAAAATTAGTAATGGATTAAGAGATTTTAGTGAAAAAAATATAATTAGCCAAAAAACAAATTAAGTTATTTTTTTAAAATTAAAATTTTAGACTTGAAAAAAAGTTTTAAAAATTGAACTAATCTTTTGATTAAATTTTGGTTTTTTGATTCGAAGATTTTTTCTCCAGTAAAACAATTGCGAAAAAAAAATATTTTATAAATATAGTTGTAAATAAATTTATTATAAAAAAAATTTTGAATGAGAAAATTTTTGTTATACATTATTGTATGATAAAATAAATTCAGCTTGCTATATGTAAAAAAGCGTAATCAAAAAACAGTATTTATTCAAAAAAAGCCTTAGTTAAAAAAATATAATTTTTAAAAATTATTGAAAGAATTCATCGGTTAATTTATGTAATTTAGATTTAATTTTGAATAATAAATTACTTCATCAAATATGATTTTCTTGTGATATAATTCAATTTTAAATTAAAAAAAAAAATTAATCAATCTCTATTATTTTAAAATTTAAAAGTCTTAGAAATTTAATCGCCTTACTTGTTAAAAATATTTTTTTCTTGAATTTGATAAATTATATTAAGAATTTTTGCAATGCAAATTTTTCCTTAAAAAATAGAGAGCTGATAAAAATGTTTAACCACGGAAATTTTTTAAAAATGATTTTATTTTGTAAGATTATTATATTTTTATGTAAATATTGTTGAATTAAAATAAACAAAAAATGCTTAGTGTTAAGAAGTTTTATTAAAGATTAGACAATCGAATGATCATTTTAATCCATGTTAAAAACCTTGCTTGAATTTTTTTTTAAATATTTATAGAAATAACTAAAAATCAACAATTTAATTTTCAATACTTCGAACACAATTTTCAAAGGAATACCAAATTTTTGAATTAAAATTTTTTTTCGTTTGATTTCTATGCTATTAATGAGTGAATATAAAATATAATTTAAGCTGTATTTTATTTCTAGTCGGAGTAAATAAATGCGTAACTATTAAATGGTTTTAATTTTTATTAATCAAAAAAGCTGAAAAAGAATCAAAAATGATTGTTCGATGAAAAAAAATTTCGAATTCAAAAGAATGTTTTTTTATTTAATTTTTTAATTATGCATCGATTTTTAGTAAATTCTAGTTTAAACGAGAAAACTTGAAATTCGTAGGTGTTTACTTTTCAAAATTAGAACAAAAAGAGTTTTTGTTTGAAATCAAGGAATTCTTTAACTTTGTACTAATCAGATCATATAGTTTTTTAAGTTGATCAAAGAAACTTTTTTTTTCAAGTGACAATAATATTCAATACAAAGATAAAAAAAATTTATTCCATCACTAACAATTCTAATTTTTAATCTTAAATAGAACTTAATTTATCTTTTATTCGAAAAACTTGAAAATTATTTAATTGATGAACCTAGACTAGTAACTTAGATAAATAGGAAAAATTTTCAAAAATGAAGCAGAAAATAAAATTAAAAAAGCATGTTTCCAAAATTGACTTTAGCTTCAATTCAAATGACCAGAATACATACAATTTTATTTAATTTTATTTGACTTGAAATAATAATTTTTACTGAAGTTGCCTATTCAGTAGAGTGGACATATGATGAAGATTGGACCATAAAATATTTTAATTTTCGCTGATGAGGCTAACGAAGGTTTTTAAAGAAAAAAAAATTTAAATTTAAGGTAGTGAACATTTTTTTAACAGCAAACAATATCCTGGGCCAATACGTTTATCCAACTACAACCGCTAATCTTTATATTTATTTATGTTTTTTATTTTATTTTTGATTTTTATTCTAAACACATATAAACAATTTTTGATCCTTTTTAATAATCGTAAGACTAAAAAGAAGGACTTGGTTCCATTCTGAGTAGCCTGAGGGTTTCCCTCAAATAAATAAAATATAATAATAGTAAAAATAATAATATCCTCTAAGTTATTATAATATAATAATACCCTCTGAATTAAAATATAATATTTAAGAATTCAATAAATTTTTTCTATGCAGGTTCATTTGGTAATTTCAGTAAAAACTTTAAAAACGTAAGAGTAAGACCAGTTCAATCTATAAATCAAAGAATCGTTAGTAAAAGTTTATTGAACAGCAGTTCAGTTGTCAAAAAATCTGGAATTTATTTTGAAGCTTTAATCATACTTTCATTTTCATGTTATTAGATTTTTTTAATAAAGTATGATAAACTTGATAATTTTTTTTTTTTAATTTTAATGAATAATTTTAACATTTTTATTAATTTTTTTCTTTTCGAAACAGGAGGCTGAAAAAAGGTCTAAGAGGAATGAACAACTGTGCAATTTAAAAAGTTTAAAAATAAGTAAGATCTGGTTACATGATTTTTAAGAAATAAAATCTAAGCATTTTTAAATTGGTTATTGTCAAATTAAATAATCAAATATGATTCGAAATAATTAGAAAAATTGGTTCATAATTACCATCATCCACGAGTTAATGAAAAACATTGACATTTTAAATGGAGGAGCTGTATTTGGACATAAATGCAGGTCAAGCGAAGCGTTCCTCGAAGTGCTAAATGATTTTTTTTTGCATCAGTTTGTAATGGAACCTACTTTTGGCGAAAATGTTCTCGATCTGGTCATCTCTGATGATCCAAACATTATTTATAATATTGAAATTAAGCCACCAATAGAGATAAAATGAGTAAAACGAGACTGCATTCTAGTTTGTTGTTTGAAGTAATTATAAATGAAGGAGTGAAAACTAATACAAAAATGATTAAGTGACTTAACTACAAGAAAGGCAACTATGTCGAAATTAGAAAAAGCTTTAATTCTGTTGACTGGCTTGACTTACTTAATGAAAAAATTGCTGATAAATGTTGTGAGTTGTTTCAGAACAAATACAATACTAAGAAAAACGTCAAGTGTAAAAAAAGATCTCTAACTTATAAACTTGGAAATCAATTGTATATCGCTAGATGTCTAAATGATCATTTCTTTAGTTCATTTAAAGCAGATGATGTGACTGATATAGAACCAGAGTTCCCTTCGAGAGCCCAAGTGAACTGTATCCTAAATCCAGAACTAGTCTTCAGTCCAGTAGCTATAAAAAAGAAGCTTGATGAGCTAGACAAAAACAAATCAAGAGGTACAGATGGCATTAACCCTTACCTGCTTAGGGAGTGCAGTGATGAACTATGTGAGCCTTTTAAAAATGTCATACGAGTCGAGTATGGTTCCAGGGTGTTGGAAAAATGCAAATGTAACTCCAGTCTTTAAGAAAAAGGGTAGTAAATTATATCCTAAAAACTACCGTCCAATATCACTGCTGTCGATACTAATAAAAATAATGGAAAAGCTAATAAGAGATGAAATGTTTAGGCATTAAATGAATCAGAATCTACTATCGGCACATCAACATGGATTCATTCATGCCCAATCCTGTGTAACCAATTTGCTGGAATCTTCAGATATTGTAACTGAGGCTATGAGTAGAGGATTAAGTTTAGTGGTAGTTTTTTTAGATTTCTCAAAAGCATTTGACCGCGTTTCCCAAAAAATACTAAAAAACTTATCATAAAGAGTTGCGGTTTTACTGATAAGGAGTAGTTTATTGTAGAAAAAGAATTTATTTTAATTTTTAAATAATCATTTTATTATTTAAAAACCTTTTTCATTTTTTATTTAAGTATTTAATAGATATTAAGTATTTAGTATTTTTTTTTTTCATGTATTTTTTTCATAGTACGGGTAGTTAAAAGCTTTTATGCTGGGCTAAAGATTAAAAATTATCAAAATAATTTATTTTATAATTATTGATAAGCATTTCAAAAAATTGGTCTCGATTAGACTTTTAAACAAGTCTGACAATAAGACATCAAAAGACTACATGATTTTCAAAAAATTAAATAAAGACAAAAAATTTTTATTAAAAAAATAAAAATTTAAATAGAAGTTAATTAGATAATTATTCCATTGATTATTCATTTTAGATGGGTCACTGAAACATTGATTGTTTGGGTTTTGTTCGCTATACTCACTTCTCTTGTCTTAAAAGTGAGAATTCGAAAAAAATTCATGTAACCTTTTTGAAAGGCTGGATTAAAGACAGCATAAAGTATTGGATTCAGTGAAGAATTTAAATGTGCTATTGACATTGTGTACATATGAACATTTCTGTGATATCTGTCCTGATAGTCTGTCATTACGACTAGTCCATAAGGTATCCAGCATGCAGCAAAAAGCATAAATGATGCGAACAAGCCTTTGGCTATTCGCAAAGATTTTCGAAAATCATTCGATTTTTTTTTCCTATTTTTCTCTGATGACAGAACTTTTGATTTAATTTTATTCGAATAAATGAATATTTTTGTATAGCAAATAGCTATTAGAATACAAGGAATAACTATGCTTGATAAAGGAAAAAAAAGTGAATATGAAAAACTAGCCAGTCTATTCCAAACACAATTAAGAGTTTTTAAATCGTAGTAATGCCCACCCCAGCCAAGTAGATTTGGCAAGTCTATGCTAATTCCAACCATCCAAGTTATACAGCAATAAATCAATGTTTTTTTCACCGTAAATAATTTGTTATATAAAGAATGATGGCAAATGTGAATATAACGGTTAATTGCCAAAAATCCAATGTTCATCAATGAAGTCTCACATGCCACAAGACATATACCAGCAACAAAATGACACAAAATTGGTCTTTCATCAAAAAATGACTTTCCCTTTAATACACCTTTTGAAAAGAATAAAAAAATGTTCATTCAAATTTAGACTTTAATCTCACCAACTACTGTAAACGAATCAACTAGACTACTTATAACAATATCAGCAAGTGCTAAATTGAATACAAGCATGTTTGTTGATGAGTGAAGCTCTTTGGTGGAAACAACTGCTCCAATTATTAAGATATTACCTTTTTTGATATAAAAATTTTTTTTTTTATATATTTTTTTTTGATCATTTTAATTACCTAGAATGCCAACTATTGTAGCAAATGCACTTAAAATTGAATATGGAAGATAGTCTTGTAGATTTTCTAGAAAAAAAGCAAGTCCACCATATTCTTGATTTGGTTGTTGAGTGCTCAAATTTGCAAGAACTTGGTTTGTCACATTAAACATTTTGTTTTTTTTTTCAATAACGAAAATTTGATTTTTTAATAATCAGTCAAATGATTGATTTTAAGAAATGTTTAATATTATATAAGAAATAAAGCAAGTGTGCTTGAACATTTTTTTGTCGTTACATATTTTAAATAATTAAAGGTTTTGAATAACTGGTTATTTTAACCATAAAATTAAAGTCGGTATATCTATAATTAAAATTTAAATTCTTTAGTCAAAAATTAAAAATTAAAATTATCAATAAAGATAATTATAAATAAAGATACACACTAAAGAATGACAAGCAGACAAATTTTGAAGATCTAAAATAGAAAACTTGGTCTTTAAAGGGGTTCTGAAGTTAGTTTCAATTCGATCTTTTCAGTTCAGAAAAACTTGAATAACTTTTTTACTACAATAGATAATTTATTTCTGTAAAATGCTTAATGTTCAAGCAACTTTTCCTAATCCGAAAATCTAAGTCTGCAAATCTCTGCAATGTAATTGCACAGTTGATTAGAATACTTTTTAATGGCGTGAAAAATGTAGAAAATTACAGAGTAGTTTTCAGACTTATTTTACTGCATTAAGCAAATTTGCTCAAAATTAAGCATTTTACAGAACTAAATTATCTATTGTAGTAAAAAAGTTATTCAAGTTTTTCTGAACTGAAAAGATCGAATTGAAACGAACCTTACAGCCCCGTCTTAAAAACAAAATTCTAAAAAAAAATTCTAAAGCCTAAATCTTTGTTAAGTTCGGTCTTTTCTTTATTTAAAAATTTAAAAAAGAATTTGATTTAAATTGAAAAAAAAATTGAAGTCGTACGAACTTGGACTTGGCTTGAGAATTGTGACTTTTAAAAGCTCTATTAGTAATAGTAGTAAAAAAAGCTGTAGGGATAGAAATCACAAGCATTAACGCTAGTGGGCGTTCTGCCTTAACAGTGAGAGGCATCTTAATGCTCATCCATACAACTAAACGAATATGAATTAACATGAATTCTCCAAGACCATAAAGATTGATATGTTAATGGTAACCATTAATTGTAATAATGGTAATCAGATACTTACTGATTTAGCAAATATTAATTCAAATATAATATTTAATTTTTGCAGACCAAACTACCAAGTCAAAAAGACCTACACTTGAGTCGAAAAGGCTTGAAATTTTGAAAAGTAAGTTGTTTTTTAAAAAAATAACATATCTTTATTGTTTTATTTAGAATGTGCAATAGCAAAAGCAATACCTTCTCTGGACTAGAACGAGCAAATTTGGAAAGAATGTGTAAAAATTGCTAATAGAAAATATTGGGATACAAAAATCAGGAAAAAAAATAATGTGTTGGATCAAAAATTTTCAAAAATATTAATGCATGGACGCGATTTACTTTTTTCTTGTGATGCATCATTTTCGAACGAGGGAATATGGTATTATGTTTTCAAAATCATCATCAATAATCATCATTTAAAATATCTGTATTTATACTATTTTTCAAAATTTATTGAGTGGGGCTTGTAAAATATATTTCTACATAAAAGTTGTTAAATTCACTAAGTTTGATTCATTTAATTTTTTTATTTTTTAAAAAAATAAAATCTAAACAAAAACT
Organism: Brachionus koreanus; assembly: GCA_016987375.1. Lineage (NCBI taxonomy): Eukaryota > Metazoa > Rotifera > Eurotatoria > Ploima > Brachionidae > Brachionus > Brachionus koreanus. The sequence continues at coordinate 1,186,087 of PJRA01000401.1, forward strand.
TGGAGCAGTATGATGCCAAATTTTTGCATAATTTTCATCGATGAATAAATTTATTTTTTTATGTTGAGTTAGATTTACGAAAAAAAAATTTTTTTTTGCAAATCAAAAAAAATATATTTTTAAAAACAAATTAAACTCTGATTTAAATTTTTTTAAGATTTAATTAATTTTTGGTCATTTTTATTTTGAAAATTTTTAAACAATTCTTCTAATTATACTTATTTTAATTTTTATTTTAAATTAAAATAAAAAATAACATCTGTTTAAAAATTAGAAAGAAATATCGCATCATCATTTTATCTCAGAAAATAAATGATTCATGGACTGCTTTACTGGGTCTTTGATTCCATTTTATGAGTTTCTGTTTATTTTACACAATAAATATATATTGCTCGCTTTTATCTCATTTTTTTTTATTTTATTTTCTTTATAGACAATTTTAAATTCGTTCTTTAACAGCAATAAAATGCTTATCTTTTAAGAAAATAAAATAAATTTATTATATTCAAATGAAAATTTTTTAATTTTTTAGTCGAAGCCAAGTTTATTTTATTTTGAAATTAATAACAATTCATTTATGACAGAAAAAGAAAATTTTAAGCAGCCAACAAAACAAAAATTTGATTTGTTTAACAAGGTACATAAGGTGAAATTACCTTTAAATATAGAACGAATACTTTTATGTTGCTGAATAATTTTTTATTTTAACGATTGAAGAAATTTTTAAAATTTTTTTTCTAGATAGAACAATTAAGTGGCCATATGAGCTTTAATTCATCACATGAGCAAACCAAATGAATCTTCAGCCAAAATATTTTTTTTTTATTTTAATTTTAGTCATTGTGCTGATTGTGTTTATGATTCAATCAGAAAATGGAATTGTTATCAAGACAAAAATATTCTCCATAGCAGATAGCTACCAAAATAGACAATTAGTTCAGTCAGAATTAGATCAGCCACAATCCGACCAGTCAACTGATCCGATTCGGTATACAAGCAAACCAGATTATTCAACTCCAAATAAGTCTGTTTATCCAACTGTTTTTTGTTTAATTAAAACTCATCCTAATAATATAAAATCAAACAAGTCTTTGAATACATACCGAGTTTGGGGCCAAAAGTGCGACAATTATCGCTTTGTTACTCTTCTACCAGAACATTTAAGGCCACAAAATCAATCAGAAACAGTTGAAGTTTTTAATAATTTTTACATGATTCAACCCAAAGGTTTGGCCAAGGAATCTCATGGCAATTTGACTCTCAAACTGTACTATTCAATGATTTATGTTTATCAAAAGTTGCCTTCATACGACTGGTATTACATCGTAGACGATGATGCATATGTAAATGTGGCAAATTTGAAAAATTTTCTTAAAGATAAATCATCCAACGAATCAATTACATATGGCTATAATTTCAAAGTAATCGTGAAAGGTGGTTATCACTCAGGAGGACCTGGTTATGTGCTCAGCAATGCTGCTTTCACGACCATAACAAAAGCAATGATTGAAAAAATATCCAATTGTCCCAATACTGGCATTGATGATGTGGACATTAATGCTTGTGTAAGAAAATATAATGGAAAGTTGGGTAAGTCCATTGATGAAAAAGGACGCGAGAGATTTCTAGTTTTGAGCTTGATGGGCCATTTTTTGGGTGAATATCCCAACTGGTTGCACAGCTATGCGGAGAACCCTCTCAAAAAGGGTTTTGATTGCTGTGCCGATTCCATCATCGCAGTTCACTACATGTCTCCCAGAGACGTATTTAGGCTCGATCTTGCAATTGAAATTCATAAAAATGCGCTCAATTTGTACCAAAAATTTCATATTCTTCAAAAACCAGTCACTTTTAAAAACATAATAAAAAATTATGTTCTTTTGGAAGATATTGAATATGATAGAAATAAATACAAAGAATTAATTGGTGATTGAAAGCTTCATTATTTTCTAATTAAAAAAAATTTTTTTAACGTGGAAATTTATTAGTTAAAAATTTCAATTTGAAATAATTAAAAAACAATTATTTTGAATTTGAGTTATATAATAATTCAATTTTGGAAGCAGTATTTTTTTTGTTATGAAGTATGTTGCTATTTTTAATGAATAAATTTTGAAAAAATACTAAGTTGGAGGTCAATTTCAAATAATTTTCCCAAAAAATAAATTGTTAACACTCAAAGGCCGGATGGGTCTTTTGAACCCCTTTTCTTACTTCCTTTGTTCGTTCTATTTTAAATAAATTTAATCTTTTGTCTAACAGACAAAAGAAAACCTGAACTTTCTTTTTCAGTCATATTTTAAATCAATTAATAAGTTGTGCTGGGCACTATCAGTAATGGCCACTGCACCGCAAAACCTTGGTGTTGGCCGTTTTTATTGCGTTTTGTTTTGTTTTGATAAATAAAATTTAAAGATTTTAATAAGAAAAATTCGATAGATAAATGAAATGAGTAATGGCTGTCCAGTGGCCGTCACTGACGGTATCCAACACTAATAATAATTAATTCAGGTAAACCTGTAACAAGCTATGATATTTATAATTTGAAAGCTAAAATTAATAACGAAAAAAAAAACTTATTTGAGCAGTTAAAACGTTAAGACAGCGACAATAAAGTTGTAATTTGTTTAGATGATGAAAATCAATTGAAATGCTTGTTTATTCAAATTAAATTTCAAACAGATTGTTTCAAAATTTATGATACATTATTGGATATTGATGGAATATTTAAACTTAACATTGAAAACTATTTATTATGTTAGTACAAGAAAGAAATTGTCGCGGAAGGCGAGTTACAAACTGTCTAATCGAGAATGAGACAAAAAAATTAGAATTTTTTACAAAAAATTTGAAGAAAATAATAATGCTATGGTTGAAAAGGATCTGAAAAAAAAATTTTTAATAAATAATTTGAAAAATAAGTAGATTAATTAATAAATTTTTACAATAAAAATATTGCACTTTTTTCAAAAACATTTTCGCTCAATCTGTAAAAAAATTGAGTAATTTTCCCATTTTTTCTCATTTTAGTAAATCAAATCAATAATCAATTCAAATTTTATAGGTGTTTTATTTTTTGTCCTGTTTTGAATAAGAAAAAAATATTTGAAGTAAAAAAGGTGCAGCAAAGTATGTTGCAACTTATGTTGCGTTTGGGATCTGCTAGGCTTCCAATATTTTGCTGCATTTCTCTGATAGGTTTTACTCAGTTTCAGCTTTATACATGCACCAACCAGATAGTGATCACTATATATGTCGGCACCTCTAAAGACTTTGGTGTCATTTAGGGAGGACCTCCATCTCTTATTGATCATTATATGATCAATTTGATTTAAAGTTTTTTTATCTGGTGATTTCCATGTAAATTTGTGTATATTTTTGTGCTGAAACATTGTTCCACCTATACAGAGGTTATTCGTCATGCACAAATCAACCAATCTTTCACCATTGTTATACCAAATTCGGGAGAAATTAGAAGCATCATATAGTATAAAAAAAACAGGCTTGTGAAAAAAAAAAAAAATCTTGAACGCTTAATAAGCTCACCTTTCTGCCTTCTTATTTGAATTTGGTTCATCTTGTTGAGCCTTTCAGCATAATTTAATTTTGTAGTACTATGTCTAACTTGAACATCTCATTTCATATTATGTTTTATAAATATTCCAAGATCCTTTGCACATACGATTTCATTAATTGTAGAGTATGTTTTTTATTTTATGATCAAACTTACACTTCGTTTTTCTCAGATTTAAGACCTTGCATCTTGACTGAGAATATTATAATTGAGAAAAAATTGTTTCATTCAAATATGTATTTATTTATAAATTTATAATTAAATTAATTTTTGTTTTAAAAAAATTTACAACCAAAAAAAAAACAAAAACTAAAATTAAATTTAAAATCCGGGTTTAATTAATAATGCACATTCCAATTAGGTTCATTTGTCTGACTTGTTTGTTCTAATTGACTTGCTACGATAACATTGGCTTGTGTTCCAACTTGGATTGCTTGTTCTTCCTTTGCTATGAATCAAATTTTTGATCGCAATGCGATACGGCGGCGACGAAAGACCATAGAATATGAAATTAAAGGAATGGTTTGAATAGGCCAATATGTAGAGTATGTTAAACAAGAGTTTGTTCTCTGTTACTTTTTCTTTGCCCTTAATTGTGATCAAAACAACTGCAAGAGGTCCCACTAAGCAAATAAACAAGGCGTTTATGGACACCAATGTATAAGTCAAATGCAGTGTCTTGTTAAATCGATTTGATTTGGTGTTTTGGCGAATAAAAGATTTTTTAAATCGTGTGCTCAGGCTTGTTTTTGGTTCTGCATTTGCTTCTGTGTCTGTCGGAGTTGCTCCGTTTGCTCGCAGAAAGGCAAACGAGTTGCGTGACAATTTGCTCTCCATTCGTTTATTGGACATGAAAATAACTCTAAGGATAAAAAAAGTACAAAGAAACATGACTATAAATGGCAAAATAGCATAGAATATCAGGTCCAGCCATTGAAAGTATGGGTTCATGAATTTGTCATAGTTTGTGCCATAGAGAGAAGCGCAATAGCAAGCTGTTTTGTTTGTCACAAAGACTGTCGAGTTAAAGTAAAGAAAGTAGTTTTCATGATAGCCTAGAAAAAATAAAGTATGCATATTGATCAGTGCTGAAAGAAATCCCAATGAAATAATTATTTTGTGTGCTGTTTTTAGTGTGCAATAAAACTTGGCAAAGCCAATAAAATTTGTGGCTATGGCTCGATCCACGCTTACTGATGCGATAATAAAGCTTGACAAGTGTGTTGACCAGTAAGTCAAAAATGTATGCATTCGACACATTATTATCGACTGGTTGCGAATCACAAATTTAAAATAAGTGATTAGTATAATGTCACCTAGGCCGAAAAATAGCACAAGTATGTCCACATAGCACAGGACTCGCAGATAGATAAACGTTGAGTTTTTTTTCAGCGGTTTTTTATTGAAGACCAATGCTGATAGAGAATTTCCGAATAGACCGATTATCAGCAGCAGGACTGTTACATAGCTGGGAAATTTTGGATCAAGATAGTCCTCGTAAGTTTCCAATGGGTATGGAGAATGGATGTAAGACTTAATAAACTCATTTTGTGTAATTACCGTTTCTGTCATTTTTACTCTCTTATTTTCTCATTTTTTCATCTGTTGATACAAAAAATAGTTAGTCTAGATTTTTTTGAAAAATAATTAAGAATATTTAATTAGTTTTTTTATTTTTTTATTCATTTCACAAGAAAGTTTTATCAGAAAAATATGAAAAATTACTTAATATTTGTTTCCTTTGCCTTCTTTTTTGTTTGATTAATTATTGATTGCAATTATTTTTAATTAACAAAGAAATATGCCGAAAAAAAGATTTTTTTTTTCTATATTTGATAAAGTAATTTGATCTTAGGAATAATGATCTGTTAATCAGATATATAAGAAAATATCAAAGTAAGCTTAAAATTGAATTTTTAATTAGAACTCAAGTATTTTTCAAATTTGTAATAAATTTATTTTTCGTTTTAAATAAATGATGAAAATAAGAATTACTTGGTTTTAACTCCTAATTTATCTTGAATTAAGCATGTTCTATCTTATATCAATTTTTGTTACTCAATAATCATTCATTATCAGAGAGAAAGAAATATCAAATTCAAAGGATCAAATGACCACCGAGTAGAACAAAAAATTCAGACAAAAATTAAAAGTTTGTCAGAAATTTGTACTGCAAAGTTTTAATCACCTTAATATATTTAAAAAAATTCTGCAATTTACTTTTCAATAATTTCTAAATGATATTTATGATGTGAATTAAATGAATTTTTTTAAAAAGTTAATTTCAGTTTGTTGAAATATTGCACATATAATATCATTTAATTAGCTGTATCGAGCTAGTGCTCTTTCAGAATAATTAAAATAAATTTAAATTAAAAAAAGTTTTGTGAAATTTAGTACAAAATAAAAAAAAATAGAACAAAAACAAAAAAAAACTTTTAATTTTTTTTCGGCAAAATGTATTTGACACATTAAAGCATAATCTGTTAATAAAATTAAGTAACTCGCATATAATAAAACAAGTTAAGTATAAAAAAAATTATAGCATAAAACAAGTCTAACATAAGCCTTTTTTAAATTGAGTTTAAAACAAGAAAAGTTTTCAACTCTTAGCAAACTTTATCGATTGCTAATTGAATCTTCAAAAGCTCTCTTTTTTCTAAAAAACTTCTTTGTACGGCCAAAGCTCTCTAAAGAATTATTTGTTGAAGCAAAGTCGGAAACTGAATCGAAAATTTGCCAATTGTTTATTTAAGACATTGTTTTTTTTAAATAGTCACCAAATGATTTAAGATCAAGTACTTACTTTGTTCCATCGACTATATAAAGACTTTGGTCTTAATTGAAAGAAATTCAGATTCGCTTTTTATGCTTTCCAAAGATTTTTAATGCTTTAATAAAAAAATAATAATCTTAACTTTTTATTCATTGTGCGATGCTTAATTTCTTATGTTTTTTATTTTTTATTGCGTCAAAACCTCTCGTCCTTTTTTTTCTGAAGGTTTTTTCTTATTCTCAAAATGCAACATTGCGCAACATTCAAACTTGCATCAAAAGTTAAAGTATCCTAGCTATTTGCGATATATCCGAAAAATGCACTTATTTGTGTAAATTCAAATATTGCTAAATTTACCTAACTGCTCTTAATAGTGAAACTATGAATGCTGCACCATGTTGCATATAAAGAATTTGCTTTTAAAAAAAAAAAGTTAAGGAATTTTTTTCACAAAACAATAAAAAAAAATAAATAAAAATAAAAAAATTAAATTAAAAACATATTATTTAAATAGCCAGATGTTGGACATGTTTAAATGCTTAATAATACAGGAAAAAAAGAAAAAATTGGAAGTTAGCAATTACACAATGAAGTAGGATAATCAATATATCTTGATTCGAAAACTTCTTTAAATTCTTCCACCAGTCTGACAAAAAATGGGACAGAATGACTCTTTCCTGAGATCTAACTTATGAGTTCTGAATAACTTGTATTTTTAAATATCAATTTCTGAAAATGAATTCAAACAGGGAAAAGAATGGTCGATCTTATTTAATATTAGGGTTTGAATTTTAGCTATCTTTTAACACTAAAAATGATCTTTGAACACTTTTTTTATTTGTTATTAAATACTGACTCTTTTGCTGTTAATTTAATTTTATAAAATAAAAAAAAATTAATTTATTATTTAGGATTTTTTTTTCTAAATGCAATTCAAAAGAATAATAAATATTTTAAAATTTTATTAAAATATTTAATTAGCGGTATTTTTATTAAAATAATGATGAGGAAAATTACTTGTCAATTTAAAATAGATTTATAATAATATCATAGTGTGCTTAAGCTGAACTTAAGAAAGAGGATCTAAACATTTATTTATTGCTTAACGTCACACACGAATTTAAGATTTTATTTTGATACATGATTTCTTATGAAAAAAATTTATTTCTATTTTGGTTTCTTTAGACTTACGTTATTCAAATATTAACACTTTTCTTTAAATGACAAAATTAATTTTAGTACCATACAAAATTCTTTAATTTAAAGTGCATCTTTTTTTCAATTAAGTTTAATAACATTGAGATGCATCTTCTGAAAAAGCCTAGTTATTGGTAATATTTGTTTCAATGAAATACTTTAAAAAATTAAAATTTGTTAAATAAAATTTTAAATTTAAGAGTTTGAGTAATTTCTGAAAAAAAAATTAATTTTTTATTTTAATTTTGTGCTTCCAAAAAAAACAAAAAATTTTTTTCAACAACGAAGCGATTTAGTATTTTCTGATTTATTCTCTACATAATTAAAGTCTATTTTATTAATTTTTTTCCAAAATATTTAAATTTTAATAATTGTTTATTTTATTCAACGAAATTAATTTTAAAAAAAATCAAGCAAAAACTTAAAATAATCAATAAATTTCCATATTTTCATCATTAAATTAATCTAATCTCTCTTGATAAATAATAATTGCATTAGATGATAACATTTTGACACTGTTCACTATCCGAGAAAAAAAATTCAAGGTTTAAACTGTCTTTTTGAACAAATTTTTATTTTGTAATTAACAAAAAAATAAATTAGATTTGAAAAAACTAAAAATTTAAGCAAAAAGGTGAATAACATATAACAAAAGAACTAGACAATCATTTCAGCTTATACTAGAACTGTTTAAAAAATATACTCAATAACTTGCAAATATTGCGAAATAAAAAATTTAAATTATTTATTTGAAAAATTTGAAAAATCAAGCTATTTTTAGAATCTGAATTGAATAAAAAGCATTTTTCAATTGAAATGATGATAATAGTAAAATTGCATTGCTAAAATTAATACAACTATTGCCATGGAATTGAGAGCTTTAAAATTTATTTTTCTATTAATTCTTAATTAAAGTTTTTGTGTGTGTGTGTGTGTGTGAGCCTAAAAAATTTATTAATACTAATTGAAAATAAAATTAAATGATCTCAACTCAACCATGCTTTGAGAGTTTTATTAAGAAATTAATTTTTAAATCAATAGTAGACCGAAAATTTTGAGCTAATTACCCAACTCTTGTTTACTCATTTACAAAATCTATCAATATTTAAATATTCTGTTAAATAATTTTGAATGACGCTTGTAATCTATTTCGATTAGATCTAATACAAAATGGTTACAAGCTTCATTCATTTTTTAGATATTGTTTCATACAACTAAATCTGTTTTGGATAGAAAAAAGTTTGTTATGTAACTAAACTTTTCGTGATAGCGTTCAGAATACGTAATAATCATAAAGATGCTTAGTTTGTACTAACAATTTTTTCCATCTATCAATCGATTAAACCATTCTTTTTTAAAAAAATTGTTAATTGTTTGAGAAAATTTAAAGCTAATGATAACTGGATAACTGGATTCTTTATTTAATTAAATACAGAGCTTTTCAATTTTTTTTCGAGTCCTTAATCAAGTTCTTTTTAATCCAAATCAAATATTGGCTCTGATGACATATGATATGTTATTTTCTGATAAATTCAAGTATTTTTTATTTAAATTTGCATTTTATCTCTTAATAAATGGCACTAAAGACCTTTCACATTTTTAAGTTAGTTTGCAATCCATTTCATGCCAAATTATTCAAATTTAACAAATATCCAATTTATCTTAAAACAAAAGCTAGAGACATTTTATACTATCAAAAAAAAAAGATTTTAATTAATTCTTTAGTTAGCAATACTTGAATTTGAAAAAAAATTAGATAAACTAGTCTTCTTGCTATTATTTTTTTAATTAATTGAGAAGCCGCTTCATATTTATTCAGTTCTTATAAATATAAATATAGTGCGTCAGTTTTTCAAAATTTAACTTTGATCTAAATATTTGTCAATGTCAAATTTGGTTTTAAAAAAGATACAATTTTGAAAATTAAACATTAAAAGCTCTTTTAAAAGATAACTTTTATTTATTATGTCCTAGATTCATGAATAGTACATAGCTTAAGCCCATCTTGTTCTCAGTAATAAAGAAGATTTGAACACTAGATAGATAAATAAAGATTCATCATTTTGTAGAGAATTTATTTGTGATTAAAATGAGCTATAATTTGTTTTCATCAGACTTTTTTCATCAGAAATATAGAACTTTAAAGCAATTGGAAAATTCTCATTCATTCAATCCATGTGATTATGCTATGCAATAAACATATGTAGCAATTAACGAGGGATGCATAAGTAAATGGACAAAAGTTAAGTTAACTTGCCCGATCATGCAAATGATCAGGGGATCATATATATATTTATTTATAAACTATTAAAAATTAGCTTTAATATTGCAAAAAAAATTTTTAAAAAGGGACTTTCTGTGTCTGAACGAGAGGCTTTTCGAAAAACAGTCAAAAATATGATTTCAACAGTTGGCCGGCAGTTAACAAAAATGGATATTTCATATCGTAAACGTGAAAAAACACCAAAATATAGCGCCGTACAGCATGGGAAAGTCAAGAAATTGAGTAAAAAACTTTCAAATATGCTATATCGTTCACCATGTTCGCTTATCTTGGACGACGAAAAGTACTTTACTTTGGCGGACGACAACATGCCGGAAAATGCTGGATATTACACAAATGACAAGTCTACTAGTCCGGACAGTGTTTTGTTTGCTTTAAATTAAAGTTGAAGGAATTTGACTTAAATTTTGTGAAATACCTTATGACGGGGGTCAAAGCAAAGCTCAGAAAAATCGGTCACGATGNNAATAAATTCTTTACATCAGAAAAAGAAACCAGAACTTAATATCATTTTTATTTTTTGAGATATTTGCTTTTAATTTTTGTCCATTTACTTATGCATCACTCGTTATTTGACCAAACATATCGGCAAGTATTGAGGGATTAATTGAAGAAATTTGTTGAAAAAATTTAGACTTCAAACAGCTAACAAGAAAAAAAAAACAGAATATGAGGAAACTAAATGATCCTGTAAATAAATATTGTATATTTAATTGCAGCTGAGACTTTTTGCTTTTGAATGATATACTTTTTGTTTAAAATTTTAAAAAGGATTTTTAAAATCATATTAATAGGAAGAAAGCATACATTTTATTTAGAAAACAATCTTTTTCTTTTTAATCTTAAATTCTATTTAATATGTGAGTAAAATTTTAAGTAAATATATCATTTTGTTCAGAAGATATTTAAGAAAATTATCATTATTGTTAATTTTCAATTTTTATCCCCTTTAACAAGTATCTGGAACAACAACAAATAATAGCTCATTTTAATCAGAATTAAATTCTCTACAAAATAATGTATCCATCTAACTTTCAAATCTTCATTAATACTGAGAACAAGATTTTTTTGTAGTGTTTAATAAATATATTTATAAACGTTAGATATTTTATGATAGCTTTATTAATCTAGTATTAAAATAGAAAACGGCCGTACAGTGGACTGTAAAAAGTGTAAATAAAAATAAAAGTATAAGAAAGATCCCGCTGTCTTTATTGTTTAAATTATCATACGACTCTAGTATGATACCAGCGTGTTGGAAAAGAGCAAATCCCACGCCAGTATACCAGAAAAAAGGTGATAAAACAAATCTTGAAAACTATGTTAGACCCTATCTGGAATACTGTGCATCTGCCTAGAATTCTTATTTAAAGAAGGATATATTTAGACTTGAACAAGTACAAAGAAGAGCAACGAAACTTGTTCCACAAATAAGAAGTTTGAACTATGAGTCAAGATTAGCTAATTTGCGATTAGAAACTCTAAAAGATAGGCGAGAGCGTGGGGATCTTATTCAATTCTATAAAATCCACAAAAATTACAATCTAATTTTTATAAATTTTCATTATTCCCAATTTCATTTATTTCATTGTTCAATATTTGAGCATAAATTTATTTTACTAATGAATAAATATTATTTTACTTTATAAAATTATAAAATTTTTTTACTTGATAAATGTATTAAATATTTAAAACTTTTGAAAAAAAATCATGATGAATAATTTTACAAATCGAAAATTTTTTTCTTACATATAAATTTAAAAATAATTCTATTTGTGGTAACGAAATATTAAAGCATATAATAAAGAAAGCCATAGGTTTTGTGAAATTTGGTAGACGCTTTCTTTTTCTAACAAGAAAAGCAAACAATTCTGCTTATCGTAAAAGCTTATTATAAAAAATCCTTGGAAAACTTCACAACAACCAAACCGCGAGAGCTAGTCTCTTTCTGTTTAATTTCAAAACTAATAATATAATTTATAGTTTTGAAACGATTTATGATATTTTTGACAAATTTTACTATGCATGCTATTATAATAATTATTGCACAAATAGATTTATAAATAAAAAATTAGTTCTAAAACTAATTTTTAGAACTAATTTTATGAAATTCAATAAAGTTAAGCATACATGAAGTTAAAGAGCAAACTTTTTTCTTTATCTTTAACTATACTTTACTTTATTTGTAATTTCTAAAAAATGCATTGAAATTTAATTGAAAAATTTGAAAAATGAAATTTTTCCAGTAAAAGTCTCTGCAAAATGCAATTCAGCCAAATTTAAAATAATGCTAAATTTACAGAGTTTTACCAGATTGTTCATAATAATGCAACAATGAATGATAGACCATGATTCATCTTTAGAAATAAAATTTCAGCTTTAGAAGAAAAAAATTAAGAATTTTTGACATTTTGTTCTTTTCATTAGTACTAAATTTCACAAAACCCATAATATAAAACAATTTTTTTACATGTAAAATCTAAGTAAGAATTATGTTTAGTAAAATAAGATTAACTTAACAATAAAATGTCAGATTAATTTAAAAACGAAAATAGACCATAAACTCAAATCTTTTTAATTAAAAAAATATTTCATTTTGGCTTTTTGCTTTCATTTAAATAAATTTATTTTTGTTTATCTTCTAGGTTCTTGATCTATTTTCTAATAAAACAAAATATTAAATCAAAATAAATAATTAATTGTCTGTTTATCTTATATTTTAATATAATAATTTTTAAATATGAGAAACATCTAAAATTAGCTCGAAAATATTTACATATTTTGAAAGATTTTTATTTAAAATAGTTAAATAATTTGTGTCAGAATATTTTTCAAATATCAATCGGTAATTTAACATTAACAATATTATCCGATTATTTTCCAAATAAAAATTATTTTTGAATTTTTAAAAAACGCCTTCTAAAATATACCGGTTTCTCTAAAAAATTTAACTCTGCTATTGAATACTCACTTGCAAACAAACTAAATTTTTGTCTTTTAACCACTGAATAAGAAACTGGTATCAAAATATTAATTTGAGAATTTTCTAAAAACATTCATAGCAGCTCAAATTCTTCAATATTAAATTCTAATTGAAAAAAAAAATTATTTTTTAAATTGATTTTTTTTAGATAATAAAAAGTTTTGCTTAAAATAAATGCACATTGGTCTAAACTAGAAAACAATTCAAAATTCTTAACTTAACATAAATAATTTAAGAATAAACATCATCAATGTTAAAGATTGGTTTTGATTTTCTTTTATTTTGGAATTTAGTCAACACTGTTTGTCTTTATTTTAATTAAATAGCTAAGTTCTGAGTTAGAAATTCCTCTTTTATTATTTACCCATTTTAGATTTTAATAAGTCAATATAACATGATTTTTCTTTTACCAAGTAAAAACAAATGCAAAAAATATAAGATTATTAATTTGTTTTTTTATTTTATAGAAACATTTTTAATAAATAGGGCAATGTGAAATTTTAATACAAAAATTTCAGTACAAATAGTAAAAACAATATAATTTTTTTTCTAATTGTACAAAAATGTTTCTGTAAACAGTAGATTATTGTAAAAATCTGTACAAACGAATTCGTTTTTGTAGAGCTTAAATTTCGTTAGTACAAATTTGTACAATTATCTACTGTTGGCACAACCATTTTTGTACAATTAGAAAAAAAAATATATAGTTTTTCCTTTTTGTACTAAAATTTCAAATTGCCATAAATACAAGTTAAAATTGGTAAGTTTTATAAAAGCTATTTAATTTTAATTTTAATTAACAGTAAATTATTTTCATTTAGACATATGGAAAATTTATTTGACACTGTTAGATGACTTGTTTCTTAAAAACATAACAGGTCTTCCATAATTTTAAATAATAATTTGTGAGGGTTGAAAATATCAATCTAAAAATGCATGATGATACACAATTTTTTTTTAAATTTTGTCGGCTTCTGTTGAATATCTTGAAATTTTTAGAATTATAGAATTTTTCCAATTAGCTTTGAAAATCTAGAAAGTTTGCGTAAAAAACAAATTCTAAATTCAAGATCTAGTGGTGAGTTTTTTTGGCTGCAAAAGCCGTGAATGGTGCAAGAGAGGAGCCGATTTACTCTCTGATAGATCACTAAAGAGCATGCCTTTTATTTTAAAGAATAGCTTACTTTTTTCATTAAAAAATAAAAAAAGAATTTATGCTTAAAAATTTTATGATTCACTCAAATATTTGTTTTACTTTTCCTCTTCAAAAATCAATTTTGACAAAACAAAAGCTTTCAATAAATTATTGCTACCACGTACTAATTTTATTTTACAATCATTTGAATCTTATTTAAAGAGATAACCAAAAACCAACTTAAAAACATTTTTTGTAAACATATCATAAAATAACAATGCCTGTATTGCAACTTCAGTCAAATTAAATTAGTGAAGATTTTGCAGTGAATCAAGTAGTGTTGGGTACCGTCAGTGACAGTCACTTGAAAAATTTTTTTTCTAAATTTTAGATTTTTTTTTACTCAATTCTTTTATCTATCGAATTTTAATCCTTTAAAATTTTTTTTGATTTCATTTTTGTACACAGCCAAAACCAAGTTTTGGCGGTCCAGTGGCCATCACTGACGGTACCAAACACTAGAATCAAGATTCAATTATACTAGATAACTCTCAAACCTGTTTCTCGGATTAAATTCAACTTAACCAAGCTTCTCAAACAAGCTAACCAGCAAAAATAAAGAGAATTTTTATTGAAAAGTTAAGTTAAAATATTTGGTTAGAAATAATACATATTAGAGAAATAACCAATTTTTATTTTTCTAAACAAAATGATTTTTTTTCTCAATAATTTCTAATTAATTAAATAATTTTTTTCTATCCTAGATAAACATAATTTAACAATGCCTAATTACAGTAAATGTATTCTCGAGAGTAATTAATAAAAAATTAATCAATATGCTTGATTGAATGAGTCAAATTTGAACATTAACTTTAAATTCAATTAATTACTATTTTACATGTTTGATTAGTTTGAAATCTTAAAACTCTAACAAACTTCATATTCAAAAAGCTTTATGATTAATCAAGTAATATAAGGATGATTTATCACCTCTGATTTTTTTTGAATTGTTTTTAAATTTTTCTACTCTTATTGTTTTAAATAAATTTAATAAACAATCAAAAAAAATATCCTTCTGCTGGTGAAACTTTTTGCAACATAACAAATGAAACATCTTTTTTGTATTAATAAAACTTGTATAGTTGCGTGATTTATTGGAAATG
>PJRA01000401.1:1202196-1222732 GCA_016987375.1 Brachionus koreanus
AAAAAAGTTTAAATAAGTTTTTCAATATTTCAAATAGCCCATTAGAAACAAGTCAGTTAACGGCATGAAATACTTCCTTGCCAAATGACACTTAACTCTTTAAATTAGTTTGTTTATGCATTAATTGAAAAATAAATATATTAATTAAATATTGTTTCAATAGATATTAAAAAATGCTTTTAAATTCTTAGTCTAATCATTAATGTCGAACCTAGATTTGTATTGTTTGTCTTGTTTTACATAAAAAAAATCCTCTCAAAAGTTTCATGCTTTAAAATGAAAATTTAATTTTTTTTCTAATCGAAAAGTCTAAAAAATAATAAGAAAAAATTTTGTGTTTCATAATTTTTTTTTGCTGAATCGTAAAAACATTCAAAATAATTTTTATCTTATTTTTTTTGAAAGCTTTATTTAGTTTTCTTTTTGTTTCACAAGTTTAAAAAGGGTCGGCCTTAACTGTAAAGTTTAGGAGGAATAATAATAATAATAATAGTTAATATTCTACGGTCAAGTTTAGTTTAACTAAATTGACAAAGCAGGAAGACTAACGTAATCCCGCTATAGAGGAAGGAATATTATTGCTAGCATTTTATGCATAAATATTGCTGATTTAAGATTAAACTTACAAAAATTCCTGATTATGCTAGACACTTGATTTTGGTGGAAAAAAGAACTTATGGTAAACCAAAACTAGTCAATAAAGCTTTTAGAAAATCTTTTTTTTTTATATAAAATTGAAGTAAATAAAAAAAGCTTTTTTAAATGATTTTGATTAAAAAAATTTATTATTTAATGAAAAAAAAAATTTAATGAAACTTTTTTACCTATTAAGTCTTAATTTTTGTGTATTTTGATGATGATGTTTTGACATATTTTTTTCTTACTCCAACTTTAATATATTTTCGATGATAAAAATAAAAATATTTTAGTGATAAATTTTATTTTATCGATGATAAAATGTTGATGATGAATTTTAGATATTTGTTGATATAACAAATACCATCCCTTTTTTTAATAAATCTTGCATCGTGAAATAGTTAATATTTATAATATAAATTTAATTAAAAAGGCAATAAAGAATGTTATAAAAAGAAATGGCGATTGAACAAAATATCTTAATTCCTTCAAGATCTTTTCTATTAAAATCTCGATCTCTAGACAATGGTGAGTTAAATGGATATTTTACCTGTTTATTTTTTTATTCACCTTTCAAGACGATGTAAAACAAAATCTTAAAAAAAAAAGATTTAAATAATAATATAATTATATTTATTCAGTAAACACCGCAAGGATGATGTAAAAAAATTAAAGTAAAGTTTTCTTGCTGGATTAAAATAGTTTTTTATTTATTTTTTCATAATTGTGTTAGTCACATGATATAATTTAATTAAAAGAACTATTAGAAATAATTGTTCAAATTCAATTGTTAAAAACAAGTTTAATGGAAATTTAGTATGTAAAAAATTTTTTTTTTCTTCCTTTTTTTCTGCGTTTTTGCTTAGTAGTGGTAGTAATATTAATGCTGTGAGAAACTTGAGTCTACAAGTGGTGTCGCACGTAGACGACCCACTTTAACAGCCTACGACTAAATTTTAAAAAAGCTATTTTTGATAGCTTATATTTTTACTCAAATTTATTTTAGCTTTAAATTTTTTTTTTATCTCAGTTACTTTTCAATCCTTTTTTTCAAAAATGTTCGTATTTTTCGTGAAAGCTTTTTTTAAAAGTTGTAAAGTTTTTTCTTGTTTTCCTTTAGTCATTGATCCAGAAATACAAAACTTTATTGAATCAGTTATTCCAATTAAATAAAAAAGACAATAATTAGAAAGTATGTGTAAAATTTGTGTCTGAAAAATTATTTTAAAGCAAATAAAAATCAATGTCTCCGACATATCACCAGATTCGGTAAAAATGCTAGTTGTAGTTGATTAAAAGTCACAAGTCTTAAAAAAAGTACTAAATTGACTTTTTGAAAAAAGTTAATAAGTCATAACTTTTAAAAATAAGAATTTGAAAGTCCAAGTCTTGAGTTTAACTTTTTAATGACTTGTTAAGACTTATTTTCCTGACTCTTAAACAAGTCTGGTTTCTCCATGATCAACAATAAAGATGAAAATGGAAAAGTTCTAAAACTTAATTGTAAAGGCTTTTTAAAATTTTGATGGAATCAAAAGTAATAAAATATGGAAAAGAATGTTTTTGTAAACACAAATGGATAATTAATTCCATTATGCTATATATTATGTAAATTAAATCTTGTTAGTGCTTGTGAGTATCTTTATTTATGTAAAATAAAATTAACTAGAACAATTATTCTATTTTAAGAGAATTAATTATTTTTATATTAATTGAATCCTTTTTCTCAATTTGTTTTATAAAAATTTAACTTTTTTTCTTTTAACATTGCCAGAATATAGCGTTAATTGAATTAAATAAAAAAAAAAGCTTTGACTGAATGATTAAGCTGAATTATCGAAAAAAGTGAAATAATCCTTTTTACAAATTTATTAATTTTTCTTATTTACTTATCTAAAAATTTGATTAAAATAAATAAATAAATTTTTGTCAACATAATTCAATTAGTATGCTGTATTTAAACAAATTTGGTCTAAAAATAAAAAATAAGATTAAACTAATGCACCTAATGAAAAGCTTTTTATATCCTTTAGGGAAAAAAGTGATTAATATTTAGCCTCTGAGTGATTGAAATGATAAATACACATAAAAAAAATATTTATCTGAGAAGCATATTTTTTAAAATTTTTAAAATTGATTCCCAAAATACGTTATGTATGGCAAATAAAAAATTTTAAATGCGCAATTGAATTTCAATGCATTTTTTAAGAAATTACAATCCTTTTTCAAACTTTTACTAACAAAGCTTTGAAATGTTACAAAAATTTAAAAAAACTGCGATGAGATTTAATTTCTACTTTGTCTGATATGTGGAATTTTTCAAATCTAATGCAACATGATTTTCATTTGATTTTAGAAATATTTTTTAAAAAATTTATTAAAAGAATCAAAATTAATTAAGTAAAAGAATATAATTACATAAATCGATTATTGTTTAATGGCTTTCATTTTGATAGTAAAAAAATATTTTTGTGAAAGAAAAATAAAATTTCTCATTTTTCTCTTGGTCCTCCACGCTTCTCAATTTTAACAGTTTGAACAAGTAAGTCTGTTTAAAAATAAGTGTGTTTTTTATCCAAGACAGACAAAAATTAATCTAGTCATATTTTCTTTCTCAATTTTTGCCGAAATTTCATTGTGAGCTAAATCCATTGGTCTTTGATATTATTTGAGGCTTTATTTTATAAAATTCAAAAAATTTAAACCATTGATCTGTTTTTTTTTTTAGTCTTCTGTGAAATCTGTGACAATATGCTATTAAAGTGAAAAAAAGTGTCTTTTTAAATAAAAATAAATATTCACCAGAAAATTTTGTGCTTTTTCAGAATAAATATGATTTTAAAAAATATTTCAATTTTATCATTATATTGAATACTACAAATTTTTAAAGAGTAAGTTAATTTTAGACCCTTGGATAAAAATTTGTTATTGTTTTAGTTGCATCTAGAACAAAATATAGCTTTGGCATGTTTGAGGTCTTTCATGATTGTTGCCTGTCTTGCGATGTTCATTTTGTTCATTGTCGATCTACTTTCTCTCATTCAGTTCCGGCTACAAACGCGTCGGGCTAACTACCCGATCATTCCAGAATAAAAATTAAATTTTACAAAGAAATCACGAAAGTAGAAAGAGAGTTTTTTTTTTCTTAAACAAGAAAAATAAATTTAATTGATAGATTAATTTTGTTTGCAACTTTATTTAGTGTTTGAGATGTATAATCTAAAAATTTTGCTATATTTTATTGATAATAAAAATAGCGTAGATTTATTTTAAAATTTAAACAAATAAACTATTAATTTTATTAATTTTCATTCTCAAGATTAATAAAAAATTTTTGTTAATTTTTAACTCTTTTTATAGCATCTACTATTATTTTGTCCAAAACTAAGTAAATTTAAAAAATTGTTTCAGCATTGATCATTTACATAATGAACAATATGAGAATGATTTTATTTGCCTTTTGTTTTATTAACTTATATTAAATATTTTTTAGCAATCTGAATGTACTAAAAGGAAAACGTCGAATTGTACGACTGTCATCATTACTCCTAACATTACGGACACTAAAGTTTTTTTTTTGCCAATTGACTGTAAAATAAAGATTTTAATAAAATATATAAAATTTTTCAAAAATTTTTATTTCAAAATTTTGCTAAATGGAAAAATAAAAATCAACTAGAAATATTTGAAATTAGAAATTGTGTTGTTAGTATTCATTGTGAGACTCTCATGAGGGCAGAAATTATTTTGATTGTTATTGTGGGAATAAAGTGCATTAAAATAAGGCCTATTTGAATTAGACAATGAAAAATTTTGATAATTTTTTTCATTCTCTTGTTTATAATAGAAAGTGGAATCGATTTGATGGCTGTTTGTAAGAGGCCAATGATTAATGACTGGCGAGTTAGGATCGGACTCAGACGAGTTGCTAGCGGAACGTATTCTGTCGTTTTCCTGGTTAAGTATTTCGGTCAAAAAACCAATGTACCTGGTCGCCAGTCTCAATGTGTCAATTTTGGTCAGCTTTTCCTCGCCAGGCCTTTTTTTTTGCTTCTTGCAATCACTCGAATAAGAATTGTCCAAATCTGAGCCGAATTCACTGATCAAAAATTCAATTGGAAGGTGCTCTTTTAGATCATTTAACGCCTCGTTGAGAGTCTGCATCCGGCTCCTTTCTCGATTGTTGGCTCTGACTCTGCGCTGTCTTTTTACTATGAATGGCATTATATTACTCTTGGTAAACTCGTCATCCGAATTTATCAAACTGGTCAGTCTTTTTTCCAACATTTCATTGTTGTACCTCTCGGATGCACATGGCCTGCCACGTCGCTTCATCTTTTGATCGAATGGAATCAATGAAAACATCTCAAAATTTTAAATTTCCTAAACTAAAAAAATCAAATAAAATTTTATTAAAATAATTTTTTATTTCATTTATAAAAACTAAGATAATTAGTTGACAATTGTTAGATTAGGTGTGAAAACAGAGTTTAAAAAGAAATAAGCCACTCAAGAGGCTGTGAAAGTTGTTGTTGATTGAAAATCTATGGTCAACAAAGTCAACTACTAATCGGTGCAAGAGAAGCTCCATGCTCATCAATGTTAAGCAATAATGAGACCACATGCGGTCATTATGTGCTTTTCAAGTTACCGTAAAATTCCGGTTTGTTTTTCTCTTGCTCAATTTGTTACCGATTCAATTAAAACAATCGAACTACTTGAAATTTTAATTATTTCAATAGAAGAAAAGTCCAAGTTTTTTTTTGCTCGATTGACATTAAAGTTATGCAATTAGAGCAATAAATTAATTTTTAGTGCTCAATCAGTTCTAATTAGACTTTTATGATCAACTAGCTCTCGGCTATTTTCTTCCAAGAACTAGCAAAATGTTTTATAAACTAGTGCTCATTGCAAGTAGTTTATGAATAGATAATTATCTGTTCTCGATGTACTGGCTGTTGTTTGGTGCCATAAAAATATTTGTCATTGTAATTAAGAATTGTAAAGGGAATTTCTAGTGCTTAATGTGTAGTTTATTAGTCAATTGAGCTATTAAAATTATAAGTGGGTATCATTGTTCAAAAATATTTTTTATCTATCTATTAATGTTTGTTTATAAAGCAAAAAAAAATATGTGATTGGAGGACAATTATTTTTTTGGCGACAAATTTTTTTCTATAATTTTTGTTCTATGGTTAACAAGCTTAAAATTTAGCATCAAATTTAAAATAAGAACAGACTTTTCTCGTCTTTTTATTTATTTGTAAATAAGTTTCTTAAATGTATCAGACATATCTATAATCACAAGCGGGTTCACTCGACCAAATTCAAAACCATTTTTCATTCTAATATACTGTACTTATTGGAGCACCTTTTGCTCAAAAAAAAGCTCTTTTTTATAGCAGTCAACAAAATTCGTTTTACGTATGGCAAGTTATATCTTTTATTTTTAGAAATAATTGTGTAAATATATTTCAAATTGTAATATGCTTTAAGTACTGAGTTAATATACAATACAAAGGATTTTAAAATTTCAAAAAATTAAAATAGAAAAAAATATTTTTGTGCTCTAAATTTTTGAAAAATATTGAATTCAAATTAATTTAAGTAAGTATTTATTTTTAAAAAATTTTATTAAGTTTAATAGTTTTTCGATTGAATACATATAAATGGCACAATTGATGATGGCACATACATCGAAGTTTACAATACTATGAATGTGAAAAATTACTCTACAATTATTTTTTAAAATTAAATTAAATGATTAAATAAATAAGAAAAATAAAATAATTTACTTAAAAAAAGACGCTTTTTAAACCTAATCTATTATAATGGTATTTTGGATTGTTTTACATCTTCTTATGTGTGTTTTGACATTAAACACATAAATACATAAATATTATTAAATAATAATAAATACATAAATTATACATAAAATGTTCAAACTCGAACTTGTTTAACCAAGACTCCAAAGACTTTTTCTAAATTATATGAGTAAAAAGAAAAAATTCGATTTATTATTTATTTAAAATATAGTATGAGTTTAAACCCCGGCTGTTTGGAATGGATCTTAGTCCTTCCTTTCAGTCGCATGAAAAAAAAAATTGCTTTTAGTAATTTCAAAAATAATAGTGAATTGAGTAAGTAATTATTAAAGTAAAGAAAAAAATAAGAATGAGAGCTACAGCATACTGTGTGTTGAGCAAATCTTTAAGTAACTTTGTTTATTAATCAGACAAGAAACAGATTAGACTAGAATTTTAAATTTATACCTACTATATAACACAAAAAAGGCTCAATTTGATTTCTATTTGAATCAAAATGAATTAAATTAGTCTATTTTTTTTTTATACGAATTTTTTAAAATTTAATTTTTATTTTTAATAATGAAAATATTTTTTCAGTAAACACAGCGAGGGGTGATGTAATGAAAAAAAATAAAATAAAAAAAGATAGCCTTCGTTAAAACTTGTAGGATTTAGTTGTTGTAAAGATTATTTTTCTTGTTCTTCTTTGGATATTGATCCAAAAATACAAAACTTTATTGACTCAGCTATTCCATCTTCCTTGCATTTTCAGTTGTTTAGCAAATTTCTTTGATTTTATCGTTTATTTTTCCTTCGAGATCTTCTAATTTTGTCTACTGCATTTTAACAGCTAAATGTTTAATAAAAGAAAAAGAACAAAAATTTACACCCGATCAAAGCTGTATAATTAAAAATAAAAAAAAATGTAACTTTTGATTCCTAGCCTTGAACATTTTGTTTTGATTTTTCCTGCTTTTACTCTCATATGATTTTTCTCTTGGGTGCTTGGCATAGAGAAAAATCTGTTGATCTGTATAAATCTTGTTGTTGATGCTGTCGTTGTTAATCTTTTCCTTGGATTTTTTTTTTAAACTGGAATAAAGAATTTTAAGTAATTGACATTAAAATCATTAAAATCTTGCAAGTAACTGATTGCCAACAATTGAGCACATTTTTAAAAAAACATTTATGATTGCAATGAACATTAATCTTGTCTCTGAAGTTATTGTGCAGCAGCATTTTAGATCAAAAACTTATTATGTCCTCAATATATATTTTGAATATTCTTGTTCTCTTGATAAAATAAAAAATTATTGATATTGATTAAAATGTAAATACAGTAAATCCTTGCGATATCAAGTATGGGATAACTTTTGATTCTTAGGTTTTAGTGCACGCATAGGCGACCATCCTTCCCATGTTAAAATTTGAGTTATGGTGCGGGCTTAATTATCAGGTTTACAAAAAAATAAAAAATGAAATAAAATAATTAAAAATATTTTTTTTGTCTCGAATTTAATTCATAATTTTTTTTTTTAATTTTTGGTCTTTGACCCAGCATTATTTTGCAGGTTTTTTGAATTTGATGATTTAAAACTAATCGGAACTGTTAATGACGTAACATCATCATCCCCAGAGCTCAAAAATGACTTAAATAAACAAATAGAGTGGTTAAAAGTATGGGCATTGTGAAATCTTAGTTCAAAAATTACAGTACAAAAAATAGACACTGTATAATTTTTTTTTCCAGTCATGCAAAAATGTTTTACTGTAATTTTTTAACTAAGATTTCGCATTGCCAAAAGTATGGTCAACCGAATTGAATATACCTAAGTGTAAGTCTATGTATCTTGGAATTAGGTCTCCCGTGTCACACGGGAGTCACACATACTCTCAAAGTAACAACCGAAGAGAAAGATCTTGGTGTAATCGTTTCTAATAACTTGAAATGGAGCAGGCAGTGTACAGGAGCAGGTGCAAATGCAAACAGAATTTTGGGCAGAATTCAAAATTCTTTTTCATATCTCGGCAAAGAGACGATATTGCTACTTTAAACTTCATCAGTAAGACTTCACCTAGAATACGCTATAACCATGTCCCCGTCAGCAAAAAATGATATCAGAACTCTCGAAAAAGTTCAAAGAAGCAACAAAATTTAACAACCCAATTAAGAAAAAAACGTATGATGAAAGATTGGAAGACCTAAATTTGCAGAGGCCGCAAACTAAGAGGGGATTTGATACAAATGTTTAAAATAGTAAACGGATTTGATGTAATTAATCTAATTAATGGAATAAATTATGCGAAAAGTCTGTCATTGAATCTGAGAAGATCTGACAATAAAGAACTAGTCCGGGAAATAAACATAAGAGACTCTTTCCGATATAACTTTCTTACTTATAGATTGTCAATTTGGAACGGATAGTCAGACCATGTAATATCGCCAAAGAGAACAGTTTAGCAGTTTCAAAATTAAATGATTTAGCTTTTTTTTTTTAGATATTTTTTTGTTTTCTACTATCATGAACATTTACTCCTTTTTTTTTATTTTTTAAATTGAAAATTTTCAAACACGAGGGCTGAAAAGAGGGCATATGCCGCTCGGAACTGCCCGGAGTATAAACTCCAAATTATTTTTCAAATAATAAATAAATAAAACTTAAATGAAGCTTTTAACACTCAACGGCCAAAGGAGTCTTTTGAACTCTTTTTTTTTTACTTCCTTTATTTGTTTTTTATGCAATAAATTTAATGATTTTTTACAGTTTTTATTTTAATTAAATCTTTAATCGAAAATATTATAAAATTATTTAATTTTAATTATGAAATAATTATATTTTCTTTGAAAAAAGTAAAAACCAGTCAAATAAAATGTGTCGAAAATCACTAATTATAAACTATATTAAAAGTATTTCAACTCGAAAAAAAGCCTAGTCAAGTCAAAAATATTATTTAACTATAATAAAAATTAAATAATTTAGTAATATTTTTGATTTAAGATATAATTGAAAAAAAATATTATAAAAAAAGATTACATTTATTGAGTAGAAAAAATAAGGAAGAAATAAGACCCCTTTGGTCTTAGAGTGTTCAATGTTCTATTCAGAAAATTTTGCTTTAATTTTTTAAAATTTATTTTATTTTAAAAAAAAGACTCTATAAAAAAAGGATAAATTTTACTGACATATAATCATTTTAATAATTTTCATTTAGATCATTGATTATATGAAATTGTTATTTGTCTAATCTAAATTTCTTTCAAGCCACCGTATCTTTGGCTTAAAAAAAATTAAAAAATAAATTAACTTTAATTTTTGTTAATAAATTTTCATACCACATTTGCAGCAGCAGCATAAAGTGTCACAGATACAATCACAGCAGCTTTTGAAACAGCCATAGCAGCAACAACAAGCTTCACAGGCAAGACACAAACACATTTTAAAAATCTTTTAGAAAATATTATTAAATTGGAATAATTGGAATAAAATAAATCAAAATCGTTACCTTTTTATAGCCCATAGTTTAGTTAAAACAATAAACTCTATGGCAACATTCTTAGGATCAAAATTTTTAACTAAAGCGTTTATTTTTCCATTTCATAACATGACTTTAAAGCTTAAATAATGAATTACGTAATAGACTAATGTTGTTTTTTAATTCAATATTTTTTTTAAATTTTCAGATCATTCAAATTTTAAAATTGAAAAAAAATTCACAAAATGAACAATCAAAATTTTATATGGATTAATTCAAAGAAACCTTATTTTCCTAGAATATCGTTTATGATTAATAAATAAAACTAAAGTTTTCATTCACTTTAGTTCCCATGATATTTTAATTTTTTGATAAAATTTGCCAATTATGATGATTTCTATACAATCGGTGATTTCATCAATCATCAGAAAATTCAGTTTATAAAACAATAAATTTTCTCTACAATAGACAAGTAGTTGCAAGACAATTATCTTTTTATATCTTATACTGTTTTATTACTTACAGTGGTGATTTGATATAAGGATCCATGGTAAATTTACGCAAATTTACGTAAATTTGTGTAAATTAACGTAAAAATGGTAATTTGACTATTTTTTACGTAAAACAAGAAATGTAAAGATTGGTAAATTAACTATAATTTACACAATTTTACGTAAAATTTAGTTAATTTACCATTTTTTGCGTTAATTTATGTTAACTCCAAAAATGCCAAAAAAATTTCAAATTTTGCTGTTTTTCATAAAATTTTGATTAATTATTATTTTGTCATTTTTTGTTTCAATTTATTTCTTTACCATTTTTTACCCAAAAATTGGTAAAAAACAAAATTTTTACTGGTAAATTTTGGTAAAAATTGTAAAAAACAAAAAAAAAGTAAAACGAATAAGATTTGTAATAAAAAATTTATTATTTTCTTTAGAATATAATAAAACAAGTTTCTAGTTTTTTTTTATTTTTTGATGTGCAATGCTGGTTATTCAAATATTCATTCAAAACCTTCACTTTATGGACATTTGAATTGCCAAAACGATTATGAGACAGTTTGAGTTTTCTTTAAAGCCTTTTAAATCAATAATGAACTCTGAAATGTATAGATATATATTAGCTGAGTATTTATTACCTTTTGGAGCAGGTAAATTTGATTTTACTTTTTAAGTTACATCAAGACAATGATCCAAAACATAAGTTTAATTTATGTCGAAATTTTCTTAACCGTAACAATATTAATTTGGTATATTATAAAAATTTTAGTTTTTAAAAGTTATTCAGCATAGTAATTAAAGGTGAAATCCCCTCTAAATTTACATGATTTAAACCCCATAGAAATGGTATGGCATGAAATGAAAAAATTCATCATAGAAAAAGTACCAAAAAATGAAGATGATGTTTTGAAATATATTTTTGATTTCCAAAACACTCTAACACCTGAAAATTGCAAGAAATATATTCACCATTTAAAAAAAATAAAATAATTTTTATAACAAATCTTATTCGTTTTACTTTTTTTTTGTTTTTTACAATTTTTTACCAAAATTTACCAGTAAAAATTTTGTTTTTTACCAATTTTTATGTAAAAAATGGTAATTAAGAAAAGATTTTAATTTATCAAAAGATGAATTAATTAATTTTTAATTAATAATATTTTAACATAAATTAAAGAAGAAAGCTTCATTAACACTGGGTTAACTTTGCAAAAAACCCCTCAAACACCAGACAACAAAAAGTTTGTATAAATCAGAGACTTCTTAAAGGCCTATATCTAAGACTTGTCCCAATCAAAGTCCTGAACAGCCTCGATATGTTGGATGTCAGAATTTATAGAGTTGAAAAACAAAATCACAGTGTTTAAGGATCTCGAATGGATTGTAAAGTCCAAAGATCGCGTTAAAGAAGATCTATCAAACAAGATTGTGAAAAATGAAAAGCTTCTTTATAAATTTTTAAAGAAATGAAATGGAGAAAAAGGAAATTGAAAACTTCAGTGAGATAAAGAGGTTACAGACAAAATTATCCGAACTAAAAACCAAATTGGATGATGAAGGAATAAACAATATAACAATGGATAGTGAACCTAACGAACCCATTAAAGAAAAAGGGAATCCATCTTTAATTGGAAAAAAATTTCTTCTTAGCGATATTTTAAAGTCCTAAGCAAACATAGCAATTACGACATAGCAAATTTTGTTAAGAAGAACTAATAAGCAAAAGAAGAAGAGAAAATAAACCTTCCTTACTGAAAACTGAGCTAAAAGATCGGGCGAAAAGAGTGCTTAGAGCAAAATGAAAAACTTAATAATAGTCAAGGGAGGGATAAATATGGAATTGACTACACAAAAAGAGATTGAATATTTCTGGGGACTCAGATCAGGCAAAATCTACAAGCTTAATAGAACAACCAGGAAGATCATCAAACAAACTGACAATGGCAAATTAACTGGAAAACAACAGAAACCTGTTTCTAGCTCCAAATCAGCTTCAAGACACCATTATCAGTTTAAAACTCATATTAGCTAATATCAGATGATGCACTGTATTTGTTGAAAACAAGTTAAAAATCATTAACAAATTAACTAATCAGTAACATTTCACAATTCTCATAAAGTTAATTTGATAGTTAAAAATTATTTAGGTTTGTTTGAACATTTTCAATCTTCAAGAAATTATGGTGCTGGATTTTTTTAAAAATAATCGATACTGAATGCTGCTGTTAAGACCTAAGTCTTGACATCACTCTAATTCGTTTTTCTGATCCTTATTATTTTTTTAAACTTAACTGCAGATAAAACCACTAACATGTTTTGACTGATAAACCATTGTTTTTGTAATTAAATTCGGATTCCAATAAAGCATTTTTAAAGCAGTCTCTTTATTTATTAATCCCACAAAAGAAGTCTAAACAGGCGGCAAATCTTTTAGATGGCTGAATTTATCAAGTTGTACAAAATAAATACTTTCCTATAATCTGCAATGTCTGTAGCTTTTTTTTATCT
Source organism: Brachionus koreanus (assembly GCA_016987375.1). NCBI lineage: Eukaryota > Metazoa > Rotifera > Eurotatoria > Ploima > Brachionidae > Brachionus > Brachionus koreanus. Next base: position 1,215,125 of record PJRA01000401.1, read on the forward strand.
TAATTAATTAGTTGTACCTATTTGGATGAAATAATAAACAAACAAATATTTTTATTTAATATTATGAGCTATTATATATTGGGAGATATATTCAAAGTGCAAAAAACCATAAGATAGTTAGCCTTTAAAATTGAAATAAAATATCTTTTTAATTAAATTTTTAAATCAAAGTATTAAGATCGATTTTCATTTGCAAAAACGTGATTTATTTTCATTAAAATCGCATTTATTATTAAAAAATGCTTGAATTTTAATAGAAAAAATTAACTTAATAAAATAAATCCTAGTGCTTTTAAAGTATGATTAGAAAGAAACTATATTTTTTTAAATTTAATTTTTTTCTAGTTTTTTCGGCACATTCTCAACATACCTTAGATTCATATTTCTTCTTTTTAACAATATTTTGCTCAAGACAGTTAACGTTATCATGGATAACATTTGTTTTGTTCAATTTGGAAAAAAATTCGCAAATTTAAAATAAAACAAAAAAGTTTAAGGAGGTTTTAAGCGTTGAGGACTTTCTCTCCAATGTCTAATATATCATTAAATTTTTTTTCTAAAAATCATATATTTTAAAAATTCTTAAAAACTTTTTAAAGATCATTATATAAGAAAGTTAGAAAAAATATGCACATGAAGGCATGAATTTCTCATGAATAGACGATTACCCAATTTTTTTATATGATGAAAAAAATTAATAGAGAAATTTTAAAAATAGCAGATTTAGTTTAAACAAAGCTGGCAAACTAAACAAAATCCATTTACGATTTATTATTATTATTATAGCTATTATAGTGACATAGTCACACTATAAATATAACTTTAGAGGGATTCAAAATCATTTTTAATTTATTTTAAAGTGTTTTAAATTAAATTATCATTCTCAAATTCAATCTGTGCTGTGCAGGCTGTATCTGTAAAGCTATTTGACTAATTTCCATAAATCGTGCTATCATGTGTAAATTTAGTATTTAAATTAAATGCTAGTCAGATGATTGGAAACCGAAAATTAAACAATATAAGTTTATTATTAATTCAATTTAATTAGGCTTTTATGTTTAAAATCTTTTTATTAATTTTCTAGATAAATAAATATTTTGCAAATATAATCAAATTAAGTTAATGAACGCATTTAGTTTATTGTGTATATTTACAAGAAAAATTTAAAGTCTTCAACAAAATCAGCAGTAAAAGGTTTCTTTTTTAAAACTAAAAAAAATTTTTACTCAAAAGAAAAACTTATTTTAAATTTTTTTTTTGAAACATAAAAAAGAAAATAAATTTGTAATTAGAAAAAAAAATTCCAAAAACCAAAAATTAATGTAAATTTTAAATTATTATAAAATTCTCTTTTCAAGTTATAAATACGTTGCCTAGTTTAGTTTTATTATTAAAGTTCATTTATTTTCAACGAAATTTTGCAAAAAAATTTGTTTTTGTTTTTAAATTTATAGAAAAAATTTAAATCTAAAATTATTGTTTTTATTGTACTTCTCCAAATAACTACATCAGCAACTTTACTATGATTTGCAATACCATGATCTCATGGGTTAAACAAATTGTTAGTATTTAACACTATATACAAAATACTAATCATTCGGACTTGAGTCTTTAATAATTTTGTTAATAGTTATTTTTTTTGCATTTGTATTTTATTTTTCATTTTATGTTATAACCTCGAACCACCAGATCCTAACAGGTTCGAAAAATAAGTGAAAAGTTTAAAGGTTTATAAAACTATGATTTATTAACACTAGAAGCACTAAAGCAAGTTATTTAGCTCGTTATATAAAAACATAATGGATAAATTTATTCAAAATTAAATTTACTTGAAGGAAAATAGCTAACCTATTATTGAATCCATTTATTGTTCAACCCATTCTGCTTTTTTCATGTAAATTCGCAAACTATAAATTTTGTTTTTTTTAATGTTTTCATCTTCATTCAAGTATCAGGATTTGAGTCAGCTGTTTAAATATTTGAAAAATTTTTATCAATATTTTATTTTGTGACCAGTTGGTCACCAAAAATGTGACCAAGTACTTGACTCCCGGTTTTGTGACCAGCCTGGTCACAGTCATCGGTGACCAGGAATTTGGTGACCAGAAAATAGGTAAAAATTCTACTGTGACCAGGAAATTTTCCTTGTGACCATAAAAATCATACAGTAATTTTTTCGTGACCAGTAAAGTTTTATTAAATATTTAGTTTTAATGTCAAAAATAATCAATTTCTTAATAAAAAATTTAAATCAAACTTATTTATGAGATCTAATTTTATGTAACTTTAATCCTTTAACACCTTCATAAAAACCTCCAAAAACATCACACTCAACTGGATTTTTTTTCCCACTAAAAACTTTTTTAGCTTCATATTGAACGTCTTTTGGTGCTTCTGGTATCTCCTCAGATTTCTCTTTGTAATATTGCGATTTACTTCTAGGACTAGAAATATCAACATTTTTTAATTGACTTTCCAACAATTTCACTTAAATCACCTTCAAAATCATCATCACTGACATCAATGGTAAGTTCATTTTTTTTAGTTGATGAACTAGATGTACACGATCCAGATAAAGTATTTTCTTCATCTACATAATGTTTTTGACTCTCATTCCCACCATCTTCACTTTCCTCTTCAATCGATTCAAAATCATCAACCCTGTCCACATCAGCGTCAACATATTTTAAGCAGATCAAACTTCATTCTAAATTTTCTTTATTAATTTGAAACTCGACCAGAATTTTACAATTTTATTAAAAAAAATAACATTGACAAGTCGAAAATTTAAGTGACCAGGAAAATTACGATGTGACCGGAAATTTTCTCCTGTGACCAAGTAAATATCATTTTCTGGTCACCGATGACTGTGACCAGGCTGGTCACAAAACCGGGAGTCAAGTACTTGGTCACATTTTGGTGACCAACTGGTCACAAAGCAGGGAAGACTATGATTAATTCGTCATATTGCAAGCTAAATTAATAGAAAAAAAATAGTAAAAATTAATTAATTCAATTGAAAAAAATCGAAACGAGTCATTTGAATTTTTTTTTGGAATTTCAAATTAATTTTCTTTTTCAAGTTTCAAAAAAAAATTAAGACTTAAAAAAATATTTTTGTAAATTAACTATTTTTTTTACTAAATTTAAAAAAATATAAAAAAATTGCTAACATTTTTTAAGATAAATAGCTATGATAAAAAATTTGTTTTGCTTTTGAACAAAATTATTGAAATATTAGCAAGTATTTTATCTAGACTTGAAATAAATATTTTAGTCATGTTTTATATTTTTCTTTTTAGTGTTCATTATAAAAAGCAATCAAACAATTTGAAACCCAAAATGAATGCTTTTTTAAAATCATGATTTTTACTTTTTCTTTTTTTTTCAATGTTTGATGTTTTAAATTTTTGGTTTTCGTTTTTGTTTAAAGTTAATTGATAGAATTCATTCGATTAATTTTAAAATAAAAATATTTAATGAGAATTCAAAATTGGATTAGTTTTTTTTTTTTGTCAAAACATTTTTTTTTAAAAAAATTTTAATAATAATTTTAGATGAAATTTTTATTTTAAAAATTACTAAAGGCACATTTTAAAATCGATAAAATATGTTTAAGCATATTTTGTTGTTACGCAATAGCTATTAAACATCAAAGAAAATTTAAACGCTTTTAACGAAAATCATTTTTATTTTTTAGATGTTTTTTTTTTTTTTAAATAAAAATTAAATGAATTTGATAAAAGATCGAATATTTTGTCTGCTTCTTATAGCTTGTTTTTCTTTATTAGTTACAAATTTTATTCAACTAAATCATATTAGCTATTGCCAACTGGTAGCAAATAACGGTCAACCGAAAGTAAATTTAAATGAGACACATTCAAGTGGAACTGAGAGGATAATTTTCCACACAAATGAAGAGTACAGATCTAAAGATCTAGATAAAAGAAAGGTGAAATTCAGCTCGGTTTTGAATACTCTTCCACACACAGCTCAAGATTCTAACTATGATCCAAACTTGGAAATTACTAATAACAGAAATAGTTCGCTGGTCATTGGCATATCAACTGTAAAGCGTGAAATAAGCTATTTGTTTGATACACTAAATTCCATTTTTTCTGCTATCGAATATGACAAGGATTATTCTGATAAAATTTTAATTATTCTATCAATTGCTGAAGTAAATAGCTAATTATTGCTGTATTTTATTTGTTTATAATGTGTTGACATGTCTAGATTTAATTTTGTTTTTTAAAGAGTCAGGAAACTAACCAAATTCTCATAAATTTTGTTTTCAAAAACAAAAATTAATAAAATAAGTAACTTTGACAACAATAATTTTTTATTATCAAATAAAAATTAGATTTTTTTTTTATTTTTTAATATCTAATAAAAATATTCATATTTACTTAAGAAAAGCTAGAGTAAATAAGCCATTTGTTTATTCATAAAAAATAAAATTGTGAATTTTTTAAGTTTGATGACGCTAAGTTTGTTAACGAAACAATCGATAGACTTTTAGCTACTTATAGAAAACATGTACACTCTGGTCTGTTGGATGTAATCCAGCCGGCAAAAAATTTCTATCCAAACTTGAATGATCTGTCAATAAAACGTGATTATGTTTTCAATGACTCAATTCAACGTATCAAATGGCGAAGAAAGCAAAACTATGATGTCAGCTATTTGATGAATTATGCTAAAGATAGAGGAGTTTATTATCTCCAAGTAAGTCAAATTTTTTTAAAAATATTTTTAAAAATGAACTAAAAATAGGATTTTTGATCATACTTAATAAATATATGACATTATGTTGCAAACATTTTTAAATCGCTTTATTTTAATATAAAATTAGTTTTATTTTTCCATGAAAAAAATTCAAAAATAAAAACAAGTATTTCTTTTTTAAATTCTTTCAATAGATTTTAATTGATTATAATTTTTTTTCTTAATTTTTTACAAATTCTCCTAATGCAAAATAGTGCAACATACAAAGTTGCATCAATAGTTAAGGTCTGCTAATGACGGCAAAATATCTTCAAAATGCTTTACAGCCAAATTTGTCCAAGTTTACGTGCAAAATTTGTAGATTTTAAACAGAATGTTCTTTATTAACGGGTGTTCAAAAAAGAATGTCCAAAAGTTCACTGCATCAGGATTCTAAGAAATTGAAAATGTCACTCAATTCGGCTTACAATATGAAAAAGAATTTAATTTGAAGGTATATTTAAGCTAAATTTTTTTGTAATCTTAAGTTCTTTTTCCATATTGTAAGCCGAATTGAGTGACATTTTCAATTTTTAGAAACTTGATGCAGTGAATTCTTCTTGAAAAGTCGTTTAGCTTTCATTTTGTTAACATGGTTAACAGACCTTGGTCTTCCAGATGAGACAGAATTTTCAGTCTTACCACATTAAATGTCATTATAATTACTCTTATCCATTTTGAAATAGTTTGGATAGTTACTTTTCCAGCTAGAATCTCGAATATTTGTCTATTTGTCTAACAGCAAGCTCATGAAGAGAAGTCTAGGCAATAATATTATTAAAGAATTTTTAAAAATTTATAAACGATATCTTTGGTTAATTTAATTTTATTTAAAAGAAATAAAACTAAACATTAAAAAAACTATTAAATACTATTAACGTATTTTTTTTTAACATTAAATTTCTTAATGATATTCGTATATTTTCTTAAAGAGTTTTTTAAGACGTTTTAATTAATCATATTTAACTAATATTATGTAGTTCATTATTAAGTATTTTATCTTTCTAAAAGTAAACAGTACTACTTATGAAGTTTTGTTTTTTAAATGTTGATAATGTTTTTCAAAAAATATATTAAATTTATGTTTTATCTAAACTCTATTCTTTGCTTAATGCTAGGTTAAAATTTGAAAATATTTAGACTGTCTTTTCGAAAGATATGACAAAAAGTACATGACTACATGATATTTTTTAAATATTCAAAAAAATTGAATTTGAGTGTTTTTTTTTATAATTTTTGATTAAAATGTCATAAAGAAATAATCAGCGGCTCATATTAATCAGTTTTTTTTTACTCTAAAAAATAAACTATTAAAAATGTACATTAACTATAAAAACATCAAAGGAAACTCGTCATTTTCAGGTAAAAGTGTTCCAAATGGCCTATTTCTGTTGGTAAAAATTGTAAAAACTTGGTTTTTATATTTTTTTTAATAACAATGATTTGATTAATTCGGAAAAAGATAGGAAAATAACTGATTTAAACTCAAATTTTTTCCAAGTAAATAAACAGCTTACTCTAAACGAACCGATTACCATGAGTGAATTGGTTCTGGTACTAAAAAAGCTTAGGGATGATGCAGCATCAGGACCAGATCAAATTCATAATTTAATGTTAAAAAATCTACCTAATAACTATCTAAAAGAACTTATTAATCTCTTTAATCTTAGTCTTGAGCATGGCACGATTCCTAGAGCTTGGAAAACTGCAAACATAACCATGATACCCAAAAAATCATCTCAATTACAAGACCCATCCAAATATAGACCATTTAGTATGACAAGCAGTCTTGGAAAGGTGCTTGAGCGCATAATCTATCTTAGATTATATAGAGCAAAAGTCTTTACTTGTTCAAGAACAGTCAGGTTTTAGGAAGCACAGACGAACTGCTTACAATCTTTTCTTTCTTATCCAAAAAATTGTTGAATCTTTTAATAGAAAGAAAAAAGTGAACGCTTTATTTTTTTACATCTCGAAGGCTTTTGATAGGGTCTGGCTTGACGGATTAATATACAAGCTAACAAAAATGAACATCTTCCTTTTTGCAGACGACCTTATCACCTTTTTATTTATAAAAACAGGATAATTTAAAAAATAAAATCAATAAATACTTGAGTGAACTAGAACGGTGGCTTCGCAAGTGGAAAGTGAAAATATCAGTTAAAGTCTTTTTCGATTGTCTTTTCAAAACAAAACAAGAAAAAGGCTGATCTAAACTTAAGAATCTATGGTAATAAAATTATTAGACAAAAAGGGACAAAATTTCTTGGGTTAAAATTGGATTCTAAATTAAATCTTAAACCAATGTTAGATGAAATTAAGGAACGTTGTAATTCAAGGCTCAATTTAGAATTTATCGAATAAAAAATGGGGTCTAAATTATAAAACTTTAGAAAATCTTTAGTTGGATCGGTTTTGGATTATACTTTTTCATGTCTTAACTCATTCTCTGAAATTAATATTAAAAGAATACAGGTAATCCAAAATTCAGCTGTTCGGTCTATTCTAAATCTAAAATACGACACACCCTCAAATATATTACATAACGAGGCCTTAAATAAACTTAACTTACTAACAGTCTCCAATTGACTTTTTGAGTTGAGTGAGATATATGTTGGAGCAGGGTTGAGTCAGTTTAATCCATTGGTTGTCAGACTGGTGAAGGAATACAAAGCGGGTTTTGAATCAAGATATATCGAATACTCGAGTCCACTGTGTAATTGCTACCTAATTATTTCTTCTTTTTTCCCTGTATAATCAAACATTTTAAAATATGAATCGGTAACTCTCTATTTCAATAAAGCTAATTTTAATTTTCCTTTATTTTAAACTATTTTATTT
>PJRA01000401.1:1230669-1258141 GCA_016987375.1 Brachionus koreanus
TTTTCTCAACCTTTTGTTCGAATTTTGCTGTATAAACAAAGAATTTGGTGAAATATAAAAAGAAGATGTTGCTGGTTTATTATCAGCACTATTTGCGGCTTGATTTTTATTAGTCACACTATAGCGTACTATTTCCGCCAATTTTCCATTTTCAGCCAAAGCTTTTAAATAACCGACAATAAACTCGTTATAGACATGCTTTCGTCTAAACGCTTCTATTGCATATTTTTTCCTTTTGTCAACTTCTTCGTTGTATTTGGCTTTGACAGACTGAATCTCTGCCACTAACTGCGTCTCTATTTCTCTAATTTGACAAACATCAGCTCTTTTTCTAATACTAAACCCATTCGCCTCTTTGAGATCAATGCGGAATATTTTGCAAACATCTAAAAGCTCAAATTTGCTGATTAATTGACACAAGCTATCAACAAAATCTTCAAAAACTATACTACTATTTTTATTTACATCTTGAATTAAACTTTCTACTAAATGATGGCTTTTTAAATCGACATACAAGTCCACTAATACTTTTTTGTCGTCATTCATTTGATTTAAATCTGCTGATTTAAATTCATTCTCATTTTTTAGAATATCCAAAAATAAATTCCTATTCGATTCTAAAATTTCCATTTGTTTTTTATACTTGAGCATTTTATCTGCCACAACGGCCATCAAATTGAATCTAATCTCATGATTCTGCTGTCCATGACTACTAAGTCGTTGTAGAATGATTTGTTTGAATTTATCGCTCCAATTTAGACTACCGATGCGATAATTTTCATGCAAAATAAGAAGAGTGTTTTTCAGATTCGAGTTATCAGCTGCCAATAGTTCATCAATTAGTTTAGGATTGCAAGTGTTTGCTTGAATAGGTCCATGGTCAATGGGATACGGCTTTAGGCCATCAAGCTCGTATAGTTTGCCGTTTATGGGCACAAAACAAATAAAATGAAATATTTCACTAGAAACACTAAATTGAATTTGAGGTGGAGCGCTTTGTATTGTCATGTTATGAGAGGATACATTGGTGGTTTGGTTTGACGAAAGCATCTGACTAGAAGGCTTTTTGGAGCCTGATTCCGGCTTGGCAAATGAATTGTGAGCCTGGGCGAGACGGGGCTGATTGCCAATTGCCAATCCTTTCATCTAAATTATTAAATAAATTGTTAAAATAAATTTGTAAATTTTTTTTTCTATACTTCTGGTGTTAAACCTTGGGACAAGTTTTTAAAATTGCTGAGCAATTCGCCGAGCTGAAAGACCTTGCTGGTTTCAGAGTTAAGCAAAACACTTAAAAGCGCATGAGTTGCACAGGAATTAGGCACTATTTGATGAGCAAAGAACATGTTGTTTATTATGTTTGGGTCGGTGACAAAGTTTGAATTTGAGTCAGATCCAGATGTTTTGCCACGGCGTCCGTTTCGTCTTTCGATCCATTTGAACAGGAATATGAAGCCGAATGTTGACTTGTCCAAAGGTTTGCTAAGATCGTATATTTCTTCGACTTGGATTCCTTGAACTCCAAAGTCGTCTACTAAAAGGGTGAATAGGCCTGGGTCGCTTTCGAGCTCAAGCCACGAAGAGCTGCATTCGGCATGCGACGGGCCATTCGTTGCACTTCCTGTCATTCTATTTTATAGTTCATTTAGTTCAGGTTCAATTGCAATTTTTTTTGTTTTCAATTAAATATGTTTTATTTTTTCAGGTTCATGAGTAAAATTAGCGTGAGTACACAGATATACAAATAATCTTCAAGACAATATTTTCGTCGGCTTAATGAAACTGTAAAATTTCCAAAATTTAATTTAAATTTTTCTACTGAATAAAAAATACTCATTTAATTTTTTATCAAAAAAATTTTTCAAATATAAAAAAATTAAAATAAAAAAATTTTTTTTTAGTAAAAGCAAATTTTTCTAATTTTTTCTATTTGATAATTATATTCTAAAAAAACATTTTATTAAATTTTATATATTTATTTTAGTTTAATTTAAAAAGAAACTTAGATTTAAATTAAATTTTAACTTTTTTTAATAAAATCATTATTATATTTAATACTTCTGTCAGATTCAGACAGTCTTTAGACACATTATGGTTTTTTTTTGGACCCTATTCTATCCAAGTGGATAATGGTTTTGGTTCTGTTTATTTCAAGTCTAGTTGGTTTACCATTATTCACAAGATCTTGCGTTTTGAGGTTTTTATTAGCTTCTGTATTTGTTATCAATACAAAATCATCTGAAAAGACCATGTCTTCAAGTCTTCTGCTAAGACTCCACTGAATACATCTTGGATTAGTTGCAGTTGTAGCTTAAAGAGAATCCTGAAAATAAATTGGCCTGATGCACTTACAAATGACGAACTATTCAAAAGAACAAGCTCGGAATCAACGAGTCTATGCGTTAAGGAGTTAAAATTACGCTGGCTAGGAGAAATACGTCCAAAATGCACTTATAAATTAGGAATATTTCTCTTATATTTATATTTTATTAAAAATTTAAAATAGTTGCTTATTTAAATAAGCATTCATCCTGCATTTTTATTCATTTTAAAATATAAAAAATTGGTCTAAAATTTAAAAAAAAGAAAATTTTTGGTCGCCAAATTGACTTGAGTCATATTACATGACCTAACAGACCAGACCCGATTTCAGAATGTTAATTAATTAAGTTAAATTAATTTTTATAAATAACAAAAGACAAGACAAAAAACATTGATTAAAAAATTTTATTTTGTGCTACTAGTCAGCTTTTAAAATAATACTTAATGTAATTATCCGAATTTAATAACATGTTACTAAGTGAAATAATGACATGTCAGTAAAAAATGAACATTGATTTAAAAAAAAAAACAGAATTTAACTTTTTATGACTTGTCTTAAAAATGAATAAAAAATTTTTTTGTGAAAAAAACTTCGGACTTTTAATTTCAATCAAAATTTACTTTCCATTTTTAACAGTATCTCATAAAGTCTAAACAAATTTTTAATTTTTTTTAATAATTGAATAAAAATTCGGATAATTAAGTTAGTTACTTAGAAAAATTTTTAGTTATTTTAATAGCATTATCATTTCAATCACGAATAAGATTCAATAGGAAATAATAACAATTTAATTAAAAGTCTTTAGGAAGTTGTTATCATTATCATTAAATAAATTGTTCTAATCAAAATTATAATTTAATAAAGATATAAAATTTTTCATTGAAATTATCTGACAAATCAGTCAAATCTCATTTAACCCATTATTCAGCAATCGCATTTCATAGTCAATAATTTTTAAAGTCAAAGATATTTTTATATTATGTTACTGCACTTTCTCGAATCTTCAATGCATTCAGATCCATTTTTTACTTGGATTACAGATTTGTAACCCTCATTCAGTTCTGGCTGCAAGAGAATTATAAAAAAGTTTAAAATGAATCACGAAAGCAAAAAGAAACTCAAGGGAGTAGTGGTAACATCCCAATGGACAATTCAAATACCAGTCATGACGCTTAAATTTGAAAACCTACGGGGAAGTTAAAAGCAGAAAAGTGAGTCATTTACTGCGAAACCCACATGAAGAATCGGAACCTGGCATATAAGAACCACGGCCGAAACATCAAGATGGACTCAAGCCGCAAAGGTCATAAATAAATACGGTTTAGAGGTGTTATTTATAAGTGAGAGTCGCTAGACAAGATCAGGCCAAATTAGCAATAGTAGATGGATCTTCCTGTATTCTGGATTTAAAAACACAAATATTTTTTCTTCACTATAATTTTCTATATTTTGAGGCGGAAGGAGTTTTATTACTCGGAGCCATTTCAAATTAAATAAACTATTTAAAAAAAATTAAACAATTTTGAGGAAACTTATCTGCTAAGGTAGCAAATAACTGCATATGTAACTGAGCCGGAGACAGTTGAATCGAATGAAGATGATGAGCAAGAAGAGCCAAAAAACATTATCGAGACAAGAGAAGAGTTTTTGGAAATGATAAAGAATCAAAGAGATTTTTTGCTCGCAGGGGACAATAAAAATCGAGATTTGTTGAAAAAGTTAATTGAAATCGAAAATTCCATATCAAAAAATGTTCAATTCAAGCAGCAAAAAATTTTAAAATTCTTAAAATAAATTTTTTTCCTTTTTTATTAGTTTAATTTATCAAAGTTTAATTTTTTTTTCAAATTAAATTTAGTTTGATTTTCGACATTAGTTTAGTTTTTATTTATTAGTTTGATTTTCTTCACATAATTTAAAAACTTCCATAAAGTCTACCTATAAAATTACTTTATTTAAATTTAATTAATTTTCTATTTTAATCAAAAAAGACAAACTTATTTAAACAAAAATCAAACAAATCAATTAAATAAATAAAAAAAAGCATTGTTGTTTTATAAATCTATTCTTTAAAATTGAAATATTTTCGTCAAAAAATGTTTAGTTTTTTTTACATAAAATTAATGAATTAAATTTTAAGAAATGATTTAAGACGAAATTGTTTTAAAATTTTTTAGTCTAAAATATTTCCAGACTCTAAGATAAATCAAAGTCAAAATTAGTTATACACCAAGTGAATCATATTTGTCATCATGTCTTACCTATTCATCTATAAATTTAAAAAATATATCTTTTATTTTTTTTTATGAAAAATGATTAAATTTTTTTTAATATTACTAATTTTTTCATTAAAATTGCACAAAACCTCTCAAACTTGTAAAGATGGATCAAATGATAATCAATGCGAAGGTTTATTTGGCTATTAGTAAAAATTAAAAATAACTCAAATTTTTAAATTAGAATGTGGGCTTAATTTTAAGCCTAATAATGTGCGCATAGTCGGTGGAACCGAGGCAATTCCCAACAGTTGGCCTTCTATCGCTGTGTTAATTTTCAACTACACTTTTGATCTTGAATACATGGGAAAAACAGAAAAAAAATCAGTGTTTTCTACATGTGGAGGAACGTTAATTGATCGTTTGCGTTTAATTACAGCAGCTCATTGCTTTATAACGGATGCATCTTTTACTTTTAATGGCACTAGCATTCCAATTAAAGTCAAACCAAACAAATACCATCCAACATACCAATCTATGTATACAGCATATTTAGGTTTACACAATTTGAGTTTAGTCTTTAACAAACAACCAATTTATCCAGCTGTAGCTGTTTCAATAAAAAAATTTCGAATAGTATTTTTTGTTTGATTAAAAATTAAAAATTTTTATTTCTAGTTTAAAAGCATTCGAAATTTGATCCAAATTCTCTACAAAATGACATAGCCATTCTTGAGCTAATGAATGAAATAGAACTTAATGATAAAATACAAATCGCTTGTCTTCCAGAACCAGATTTTGATCTCAAGACAAATACACTGGCATGGGTTGCCGGATGGGGTTCACTTAAATCCGGTGGAAGTTTCTCAGCGACTCTGCAAAATGTCCAAATAAATATCTATGATGGGTCATATTGTCATAGAATTTTTTCAAAAAAGAATTGGACTAGTCAGATTTGTGCAGGTGAATACAAAGGTGGCAAAGATACGTGTCAGGGCGATTCTGGTGGCCCATTGATTATTAAACAAGTAAAAAATGGAATTGAACGCTCAGTTCTTGTAGGTATTACTTCATATGGCTTGTCGTGTGGAATGCCTAGATATCCAGCGTAAATATAAAAAATTTTTAAATTTTGTTGTCCCCGACAAAATATCATTATTTTATTGAAGTCAATTTTTATAATACTTTTAAAAGGTTTTACTGAACTAAAGCTAAAATCATCAAAATAAAATTAAGACCTAAGAAAAATGTTATTTAATATTTAAATTTTTTTTTTATTTTCTCAGAAATTATTTTAATTCTAAAAAAGCATTATTCTAATTTTTCGATTTGATTCTAATAGCAAAATGCTGAAAAATATTAGAAAAAAAAGAAAATAATTTTAAATTTAATTTTTTATTAGGTTAAAAAATTTTTCTTTATTTTCTTTATTTAGTCTTTAGTCATCTATCAACGACTAATTCGATTTCTATCTGGTACCATTAACTGCTTTTGGAGCCATAAAAATCACGACACCATTCTTTAATTAGGTCTTGGCTACTAAAATGCCGCTCTCTTGTAAGAAGGATATCTTCTGTGTAATTAAATTTCATAAAATACACAGCATCACTTTTCAAAAATGACTGAACTGGTTTAGATGGTTTCAATCATCGATTTCTGTTTTCATAATTCTTAAAATAGATTCGTCTGAAAAACTATTTATCTAGAGGACTTTGTAGTATTTATGTTTTTCAAAGAAGGTCTAATGGAAGGTACAAGTAGTATTTGATTTTAAAGAACAAACAATTTTATGAGTTTTTAAGTTTAACAGATGTTAGATAGTTAGTTAGTAGCAGTCATATTCATTGAATTTGTCCAACGCAAACTTGAAAGCTTCCGTGGATTTGGATTTGATAACACTATCAGGCCACCTATTCCTTTGAGGGACCACTCAATTTAAGAAGAAAACATGCTGGGCAGGTGGGTAGTCACCGCACTTGCAAAATAGTTTCTTAGCTTTGCAGGAAAATTTTCCCTGTGCATTCTCATTCAATTGCCTCTTAATATTACCCTTTTCTCTTCTGATACGGATAAACGTCACTTAAGATAGCTTAGCATTTTTCAATCCAGTTGCTTGTTTATACATTAAAATCTAATTAAATAATAATTTTTTTTCAACTCATATTGATTTTCAGGGCAATAATAACCTTTAGTTTTCATATTTTTGATTTCTAACATTAAGAACTAATATATGTTTTTTCGATCAAATTAAAATCATTTTCATTAGGATCTTTTTTGAATTTCTTATACAATTTCATTTTACAAATATCATAATTTTAGAAAATCAAATCAATAATCCATGTAAATCTCATTTGTGTTTTTTTTAACTTTTTATTTTGCAAAAGAAAAATTAATTTAGGTAAAAATGTGCTACCAAGTATTTTGAACAATTTTATTATATTTTTTTAAATATACTTTAGTTTCATTTACTTTAATTAATCAAAATGAAACGAATTTTAATTTAATTTTTATATGATTTTCACAATATCAAGGAAAAAGTATCTTTTTTTACATGAAAATAATTTATTAAAGAAAAATTGCAAAAAATTTGAAAAAAAAAACTTTTGCTTTCATCAGAGCTGGAATAGTTGCTTAAATGATTTATTAAAAAAAGTTTTTTTTTAAGTATTTACACAAAAGTCAGTGCATATTTAAATTGGATTAATTCAAGTCGAGCAAATGAATTAAATAATGAATCAAACGAAAGACCAATACCAACTTTACCGCCTGTCAACTGTAGCCAAATATCCTGTTCAAAATGTGGACTTAGGTTTGCCAAGCCTAGTTTTAGAATTTATGGAGGTAAAGAAGCCAATCCGTACAGTTGGCCATCAATGGCTCTCATAGTCTTCAACTACAAGTTCAATGTTAGACAACAGCAGCAAGTGGCACAGATTAGCAAGCAATATACTTGCTGTGGAAGCCTCATAGACAACCAGACAATTTTGACGGCAGCTCATTGCTTTATAAAAGAGATTAAAACATTCGAATCAGACGCCGACAGTCAGCGCATTAAAGTACGACCAAATTCATATTATCCTACAATGCAGTCCATGTATACAGTATATCTTGGTGTACATGATAAAAAAAGTGTACTAGAAGGCATTGTTCAGCCTCCTGTTGTCAAAGTAGAAATTAAAAGTTTTAGAACAGTATTCTTTTTTCCTATAAACTCTTAAAGAAATTAATAGTTCATTTTTATATTTTAGCATCCGTTTTTTAACTCATCAACTTTTTTGAACGATATAGGAATTATTAAATTGAAACAGCCAGTTCAATTTAACCAATATATTCAGGCGGCTTGTCTTCCAAGAGTGCCTCAATATCCAAAACGATTTAATAGATCTTCATGGGCAGTCGGCTGGGGGTCAATGATGAGCGATTCTGTAGTGTCTGATCGACTACAAAATGTCAAAATGATTTTATATGAGGATCATGCATGCAGTCGTGTCTATCCGGATGTGAAAAAAAATTGGAATAAACAGCTTTGTTCAGGTTCTCAGTAATAAATAGAGAAATATTTAATTTGAAATTTAATCGATTTAAAAAAAAGGTTATCTAAAAGGAGGAAGAGATACTTGCGACGGTGATTCAGGAGGACCACTATTTCTAAGAGAAAGAGTAAATGGAAAGTTTAAATATTTGTTGACTGGAATTACTTCTTATGGAGATGGATGTGCATTGCCTGGAAAACCAGGGTTTTTTTAAATTATCAAAAATAAATAATTTTTGTTTTTATTTAATTTTTTAAGAATTTACACAAAAGTTAGTATGTATTTAAGGTGGATTAGAAGATTTTTGAAAGGAACTCATAATCGTTTGCTTAATATAAACAATCGCAAAAATTCAAGAAAATGTCCATATGGCAGAGTAGGAAAATATTGTGATAGTGAGTAAAAAATTTAAATCAAATATTGTTTTTTAAACTTCTATTGATTGTTTAGTTCATTTTAATTTTTTTTTTTCAAACTTTAAGTTTACTCCTATAAAAAAAAATATAAACATTAAAAAATTGGAGAGTTGATCTCAACATAGAATATTGGTTAAAATTAAGCTTTTTTCTTTTTTTTGATCATTTTTTGTAAGAAATTAAAGTAAAAATTTTACATATTTGAAAAAAAATTAAATTCATTCGATGCAGTAATTGAGTTTAAATTTTGGCTAGATGACAGTCAAACACTACGTAGTTACAATTATGAGTGTAGAATAAAAATGGCACCAAATTAATTTTTTTATTAAATTATAACTAAACCTTCCTATTTTTAAAAAATAATATCAGTTAAGGTATTGAACTCGATCAGGACGTATGAGCCTAAATCTTCAATTGGGCGTGCTTTATGTACGTTTGCTGGATTCACTTCTTTAACACTCAAAGACCGGATGAATTTTTTGATCCTTTTATTTGAATCTTATTTATACTTTTTTTCAATGAAAATAAAATTATTTTATATTATAAAATTAAATAATTTTAAAATGCTTTTGATATAAGATATGATTGAAAAAATCCTGATAATATTCTTTAATCATTGTGTCAAGTCGTCTCTTAATACACTCTTCAAGTAAGACATGTTGATTGACCGCTAAACAACTAGGTACAAAATATGGTTCGCTTATTCCGCAAAAGCCAACCAGACCATTATTTTTTTGTCAAATTTTTTAGAGTATTTTTCTTTACACTCTTCGGCGCTTGCTAACATTACTGCTAAAAAAATATCATTCCTAGGCAGCGCTGTTTTAGAAGGAAATATGATTCATCATCAATTAAAAATTCATATCTGCTATATTTTAAAAGCATTTGACGACATTTTGGCCTTGCTGCCATCTCTTGGTTAGCATTTAAATGAAGTTTCTTGTGTTTTTATACTTTTTGATGTTTGAATATTTCTTTATAATCATAGATATAGGTATAGTAGCAATTAAACTTTCTAGCCATCTTTTTTTTAGGAAGACCCGATTTATGATTGAATTAAATTTAACTTTTGTCCCATTTTTTATTCTACACCCGTTATTCCATATTCAGAGTATATTCCAAAGTATCTAGCAAGCTAGTACTAAACGAAACTAATACCAATAATCTAATAAGAACTAAATTAATACTTAGAGAATTTTATACCAAAAAAAAATCTTATTACCTGTGTTTATTTTATCCAAAAAAAAAACTATAATACTGAATTTAGAACAAAATAATTAACAAAATACAAAATTTTTTATTTATTAATTTTTATCTGAAAGATAAAATGCTAATTATCTAATTTTGAAAAAAAAAATAAAAATCAAACTAAAATATAATTTTTAAGAACAAAAAAATCTTGTTTTATAATTTTAATTTTCTGAAAGTGTTGATCTTTCTCGTTTATTCTTAATTACTTTTTCATTGTTTTCAAATCTCCTCTTCACAATCCAGTGTTATTTTTTCGTTAATCTGAAGGAGTATTAGCTTGATACATATAACAAATAAATAAAAATAATTGTATAAACTTCTAGAATTAAAATTTAGTAGTTTACTAGTTTCTTAATTAAGCTTTTGGTTTTTGTCTTTTTGATATAAGATTCGTGCTATTATTTTTGTTTGGTATTAACTTGGATTGAATTTATTCCAGAATTTAAATGTTAACTTTTTGAAATATTTGAGTTGTCTCATTTCTAAATTTGGAATTATTATAAACAATTATCTTTGAAATGTAAAATAACTTTTTTCTAAAAATCTTTTTATGATTGTAAAAAAAAATTATAAAAAATGATTAAATTTATTGAATACAATTTAAGGGATCGGCTAAGTTTAGTTTTATTTTGAGCTCAATCGGAAACTTTTCAATTAACTTTCTAATATAACATTTAGCCATACTAATATATTCTTTTTTTTTGAGAATCAGCGGATCTTATAAAATATTTAGTTCGTATGTCTATATTAGTAGCGGCTATCAAATGATTATCTTTTAGAATATTATATTTTTCAATTTCATCCGCATAATTTAAAATATATTTTTTAAAAGTTTTAGAAAACATAGAACTTTCATCATTTTCTAATAACCTGCTTCTTAAACTTAATATAATTGGAATAACAATAGAAATAGTTGGATATTTAACAGCTGATAGTTCATTTGTTGCGTCATAAAACGCCTTTAAAACTATTATTGAATCTTTATTTCATTTTGATTCATTATCAAATTTTCATATTTATTATTCAACCTTCTATCTCTTAAAGTATCATTAATAGAGTCTTTTTGCTTAAAAATTCTACTTAATATTAAAAAAGTTGAGTTCCATCTTGTTTGAATGTCTTGAATTATCTTATTCTGCTTTGAATCACCATTTTTTTGTTTTTCTTCCAAAATTTCACATGCAACAGTCGATTGATGGAACAAAGATGCAATTTTTCTACTCTTTTCGACCAAGTTAGAGAAGCTTTGCATTAAGTTGAGCTCAGTTTCGTTCAAAAAGTTCGTCAATCTCTATGTCATTTATTTGATTTTCTGCAGTTGTCTTAGAAAACTTTATTTGAATTTATTTAAAATTCGATTTTGTTTTTAAATTCAATTTAAGTTCGAATTTCAATTCAAATATAAGTAATTTTCGAATTTAGTTTCAAATATAAAAATTAATCAAATTTAAATTCAAATTTATCTAATTTTCAAGTTTTTATTCGAATATATTAATTTTCAAATATTCTTTTCAAATTCTGTAAATATTCTATTTTCGATTTGCTTCTAAAAAAGTAATTCGATTTCATCACTAGTTTATTTTAATTTTTAATTAATGACAGTATGTGGAAGATATTTTGTAAAGCCGAATGTAAGAATCATTGGTGGCCAAAAGGCCAGACCTCACAGTTGGCCATCAACTGTACTTGTCCGCTTCAGATTCACTTTTGAGTATATCCATCAAAAGCAATCTAGAATTACTACCAAAACAGGATTTTGTAGCGGTAATCTAATTGATCGTAGAACAGTTCTCACTGCAGCTCATTGTTTTTTTAAAAATTTTTCATTTGACATTGATGGTGTTCAACATCAAATTGAAGTAAAGCCCAATTCATTTAATCCAACATTTGAATCTATGTATACTATTTATCTTGGTTTGGAAACTAATACCGGAATTTATGACAATCAGACAAGTATAAATCCAGGAATATCAGTCGCTGTTGATAAATTTATTCTTGTATTATTTTCAAGTATAAAAAAAAATTATTCATGATTTCTTTTTTAAAATTATTTAGCATGAAAAGTATATAGATGATAAAATTGATTATGATATTGCCATTATAAAACTAAAAAATGAAGTAAAATTTAATCGATTTGTTCAGCCAGCATGTTTGCCTGATCCAAACAAAAAAATATTTCCAAATCAGGTGAATATTCCGGTGTGGGCCGTCGGCTGGGGTTCTATTTCAATTGATGGAGTTATTCCAAATGTGCTCCACAATGTTAAAATGACTCTTTACCATCAATCGAAATGTTATAATGTAATCGGACCAGAAGATATTGATTGGACTAAGCTGTTGTGCGCTGGTGAGTACATGGGAGGAAAAGATACATGCTTGGGAGATTCGGGCGGGCCTTTATTTGTCAGAGCTAAAGTAAATCGGAGAAACAAATATGTTATTGCTGGTTTAACTTCATCTGGAATTGGTTGTGGAATAGCCAGATTTCCCGGGTAATTAGAAAAAATTTATTTACAAAGAATAAACTATATGTAATTTTTTTAGAATCTATATCAGAATTAGCTCTTTTCTATCATGGATAGAATCTCACGCTGAAAATAGATGACAATATTTTTTTAAAATGAAAAATCAGAAAACTTTATTAAAAATAAAATCGATATTTTAATCAATATTTTTAGAATTGCTTTTTGCCTTTTAGATTTTTAAATTTTTATTTTTTTATTGTTTTATAAGATTAAATTAAAATTTAAAAAAAAAACTTCAAAAATTCTCTGCTCTCAGTTCAATTCAGAGTTGTTTAAAAGTCACAAGTCTTAAGTCAAGTCAAAGTCATGACTTAGCACTTTATACAGAACCATAATTGCGCAACTAAAAAAAAATTATTTATTTTTTAATTCTAAGCTGAAGCCGATCGCCGACCACTTGCTCAAATATAGTGATCCGTCAAATAAGGGTCACTATATTTAAAATTTTTAATTAAAAAATTCAAGAAAGTTCAGTAAAGTTAGTTTAAATTATACAAAAATTATTAACTTTCAAATAAAAATAAGAAACACAATATCAAAAGATTTAAGTTGTACTATGTTACATAATTTTTCTAGAATTTTGTAAAAAAAAAAGAAATTAAAATAAAAAAAACAACATTTTCAAAATTCAAATGAACCCTATTTCTAAGTTATTTCAGTTTGAGTAACTAATTTTGATGCATGGTTACCAATTAAAATATTTTTTATGTTGTTCAACGTGATTTCAAATTCTTTTCTATTATCATTTGTACTCTTTGAAATCTTACTGATAATTGTTTTTGTCTTATTAATCAAGCGTTCATTAGAGTCTATTTGAAGATTTAATTTTCCCAGTCGTTTTTCAAAAGAATTTAAACGATTTTGAATATAGTTTTCGATGAAATTCCTAATAATTAAGTCGGTGTCTTCGTTAAAACTCTTATTGAGTCCTAGAGTTGTTTTGTTTTGTTTTCGAATTGATTTTATTTGCTCTGATTTCAAATCTTTCTGAAAATTGAATTCCGGCTTTGGAGTATTGTAAGATTTCATTTCGCTTTGTTCCATGACCGGATTAAAAATCGTTGAAATGTTTGATATAGTTGTAAAAAAAATTTATATAGTTTTTCCTTTTTGTACTTTAATTTTTATACTAAGATTTTCATTTTTTCATTTTTGCTCAATTTTGCTAAAGAAATATTTTGCTAAAGAAATTTGAAATAAATTATTATTCAAAAAAAATCAAATAAGCACGCAGCAATGCATACAGAAGATGAGGAACCCCGCACTTTTACCAATGGGGTGGAAAATATAAAAAAATGTTTTCCCTCTTCTTGGCAGCCAGAGTTGAAAAAAAACCTAGGCGAGTTTTTCACCACCATCTGTGTCGAGGTCAATGCATTAAGGTCCGAACTGAGACAAGCAAAAGCAGAAATTGACGCATTGAAAAAGGAAAAAAAATCATTCAGTAGCTTATTCCAGGCGTCAACTAATGGGTCTAAGGAAGATAAACAGGAAGCTAAGGTCCAAAAAGCCAATGTATTGTCAATCTTTACAGATGAAATCAAGGAGCAAGAAAGAGTAAGTAAAAACATTACTATTAGAGGGGTTGAAGTGTACAAAGGTGAGAGTAGGGAAGTGTTACAAAAAGAAGAAGAGAAAGTAGATGAGATCCTTGATGCAATTGGCATCAGGGACCTGAACATCAAGGGTAAAACCCGTAGAATCACCAAATTTGACAAAAAAAGTAGTACAAGAGTCCCAGTGGACACAATCCATGTCCAACTGAATAATAAAGAGGAGCAACTGAGAGTACTGGAAGCATCAAGGAAACTGGTAAAGAGCCCGGTGTTCAAGGACATATTCATCAACAAAGAGCTAACCTTAAATGAGAGTCAGAGAGAATACCAACTGAGACAAGAAAAAAGAGAGCGCACATCTAAGCTGGAATGGTTGGCTAGTGATGGCAGACGATTTGGATATAACGGTAAATCAGCGTTCACATGGTGCATAAAGTTCACTAACGGTCACAGACAAGTTTCTGAATTCTGGCACAATGCGGAGGAAACAGAGAGACTCAGAAGGGAAGCAACAAAGTCACCTAATTCTGCAGGGAGTATAGGTGGTAATGTAGACTGAAATATCAAGGACCCCCTTGAAACGCCTGTGACACTGTTATCGGAAAGGGGCCGATCATCTGTGGGTGCGAACCACCAGAGCCAACTTAGGCAGTGTCACTCAACTGAGGAAGAGGACTT
Organism: Brachionus koreanus; assembly: GCA_016987375.1. NCBI lineage: Eukaryota > Metazoa > Rotifera > Eurotatoria > Ploima > Brachionidae > Brachionus > Brachionus koreanus. Next base: position 1,245,168 of record PJRA01000401.1, read on the forward strand.
GACAAATCCATTGGAAGCGATGGATAGCCAGCCACTTGCCACATTGTTATCAGAATTGGGCCGATCATCTGTGAGTGTGAATTCACGTAATCAACTTAGGCAGTTTCAGTCAACTGCGGAAGAGAAAATTTCAAACTATCCAAAATCTATATCAAAAGGTATTACAAAATTGAGATTTCTGTACACTAATGCCACATCACTTGTCAACAAATGGGATGAGTTCAAGGCCCTTATCCACTCTGCTGCAATGCCGCACATCATATTGATTACCGAAACCTGGTTCAACGACAAATCATTAGTGGGTTTAGACGGGTACAACCATTTTATCAAGAACCGCCTGGTCAGTCACGGAGGCGTAGCCATTTACGTTAGGAAGGATGTGGAAGCCATAGAGGAACTGGAGTTGCCCAATGACGGCGAAATGATATGGTGCAATGTTACCCTGAACAATGACTCCCTTGTTGTTGGCTGCATCTACAGACCACCACAATCATTTCACGACTCTAACCGAGCTATTCTTAAAGCCATTGCAAAGGCAAAAATCGTGACAGACAGAAGAAATTCAGGACTGGTAATAGCTGGTGACTTTAACCACCCAGATATTAAATGGACCGATCTTGGTGCCACATTCGGAGCAAAAAAAGGCCGCAGATCAAGCATAGAAATGGTAAATTGTCTCCTTGGGTACGAACTCTTTCAATTAGTGAATCAACCTACCTTTGGAAACAACGTACTGGACCTTATCATCTCTAACGATCCTAGACGAGTCTACCAGATAATTCATGGCCCACCGATATCTTCGTCTAAGAAAAACCGTCTGCACTGCACCTTGAGCTGGGATTACCAACTAAAATCGAAAAATCACAGGTGGACAGGACTAGCCAAGAGGAACTTCAACAAAGGGAACTATGAGCAGTTTACGACAATCATGTCATCTCTGTCTCTCTTAGATAATGACCCAAATGCAGCGTTCACTTCACTTTTGGAGAAATATCAACATGCACTGAACACCAGCATCCCTATCATCGAACCTTGCTCAACAAGGAAACTAAAACCGAAGTGGCTAAGCAAAGAGATCAAACGCATGGCAAAAATTAAGTTTGCATTATTCTGTCGTATCAGAGCTTGTAACTCCTGTGATAGCGTTAGGAAGGAGTATAAAAAGGTATGCAAAGATATGAAACAAGCAGTCAAGTTGGCGCGCCTCAATTTTGAATCCAACCTCGCATCGAATTGTAAAAAAGAACCCAAGCTACTTTACAGCTACATTAATAACCAGAAAATTTGCAAGGAGTCAATTAGAATGATGGAGATGCCTGATGGCACGATCACAACAGCAACCGACTCCATAGTGAACATTCTAAATGACCAGTTTTGCATGGTTTTTAATACTCCATCAGAGGCATACCGAGATGACTCGGGATCCAGACATTATAACATAAGAGTCAAATGCTCAGTCAAACCAGAAGAATTGTTCACAGTAAATAAGGTAATGAATGTACTATCTAAACTAAACACCAGAAAAACCGTTGGTCCGGATGGCATTCATCCATTGGTACTAAAAAGATGCTCGGAAACTTTCGGCCCATTACTAAATACAATATTCAGGAGCTCGTTCAAAAGTGGAATTGTACCAGAAACTTGGAAAAATGCGAACATCACTCCTGTTTTCAAGAAGGGCGACAAGACTGATCCAGCAAACTACCGACCAATTTCTCTCACAGCTATCCCTTGCAAGATTATGGAAAGAATGATCCGAGATGTGATGATGGAACATCTAAATAATAACGACTTAATCACCAAGGAGCAACATGGTTTTGTGCGGAACAAGTCTTGTATCACGAATCTCCTGGAAACAATGGACACTATAACGAATGCCTTTAATAAAGGCCATCAAACCTTAGTTGTTTTTTTAGATTTTCAGAAGGCCTTTGATAAAGTGTGTCATGAGTCACTCTATTTCAAGCTGAAGCAACTTGGGTTTTGCCAAGAACTAATGAACTGGATAAAAAGTTACCTAAGCGATCGGAAGCAACGAGTTGTGATTGGTGACAGCTACTCGGAATGGAAACCTGTAACAAGTGGAGTTCCTCAAGGAAGCGTCCTCGGACCACTCCTCTTCGTCATCTTCATAAATGACATGCCGACAGTTGTTAATAACATTATCAAGCTTTTTGCAGATGACAGCAAACTTATTGGGGTTATAAAGAATAGCGACGACCTCGAGCTTGTCCAGAAAGACCTGGACGCCCTTGTCAACTGGGCCAAGGAATGGCGTATGTTGTTCCACCCAGACAAATGCAAAGTCATGGAAATAAGTAAGAAAAGCTGTTCTAGACCACAACTAACCATGGAAAAAACAGATTCCTCAAATAGACATGTTCTTGAATATACCTTATTGGAACGTGACCTTGGTATTATGATATCTTCTAATTTGAAATCCGAGAATCAGATATCGAATGCGGTGGCAAAAGCAACAATTGCACTTAGTATCCTAAAGACGACGTTTAAATGCTGGACACCTACAATCTTCAAATCTCTCTACATCACCTTTGTCCGCCCAAATCTAGAATACGCTGCTGTCGCCTGGTCACCACATTTAAGAAGAGACATTACAGCAATAGAGAATGTCCAAAGGAGAGCAACCAAATTGGTCAAACAGTTCAAAAACCTTGACTACAGGGAGAGACTGGTGAAACTAAATCTGACCTCTCTGGAGGACAGGAGGACTAGGGGTGATCTCATTCAATTCTTTAAATGTTACACAGGCACCAACATTGTAAACTGGCACATAGCCCCGTCTCTCAAAGTCCAAGGTAGAACAAGAAGAAGCTCCAACCAGCACAGTTTTGTCTGACCTCTCCCAGCCACCTGTCAACTGAGAGAGCACTTTTTCACTTATAGAGTGATTATGCCATGGAACGCCCTACCGCAAGAGATCGTTCAATCCCTATCCGTCAACCAATTCAAAAATAGACTAGATAGATACAGACGTAAGGAAAAACCTACCATAGATGAATTCCAAAGACTCTGTAGAATCGACACGAGGGAATAGTGACAAAATAAAAAAACAATCTTCAATGTGATGAAGATAGATTTGGAGAAGTCACTTGCTCCAATCAAAGTGTATATACTACAGTTACCATAGATAGGATCCTACTGTTTCCTATCTTCGCAAGTCTAGCTTGCTAGCTTGTTGTAACTCATATTATTATTATTATTATTATTATTTATTTTACTTGAATTAAAAATTTGATTTTTATTTAGCCTCAATGATTAATTAGTTAGTTCTACATTTTTGTCAAATTACTTTTGTTTGAATTTCCTGAAAAGAATTTTAGTTAAAATGACCGATCAAGCTTGACTTCTATTAAATATAAAAGATCATTTTCTAAAAATTTTATTTAATAATGAATTCGATTGAATCAGAATTTGCTCTTACATTTAGCCATCATTAGAAGATTTTATTTTTAAAAATTTAAATAAAAATTATTTCAACAAAAAAAATATCTACAATATTCATTAGACTATTTACTAAAGCTTAGATTATTTAAAAAAAAACATCCTACATATTAATTGATATCCAATTCAAATAAGGTGCTACTTTGGTATATATTCTAAATTTAAAATAAATTTTCAAATAAATTGTAATAGCACGATTAAAAAAATACCCAGGAAAACCAGGCCGAGCACATCCGTCTCCATATGAAGTTATTCCAACTAAAATGAATTTCTCAATTCCATTTATTTCTTCTTTGACAAATAATGGTCCTCCTGAGTCTCCTTGACATGTATCCTTTCCACCCAAAAACTCTCCCGCGCAAATTTGCCTATTCCAGTCTTTGGTCAATGATGGCGATACATTTGCACACCTAGAGCCTGAATAATAGGTTAGACGAACATTCTGCAAAATGTTTGATCTTTCACCAGACATAGAAACAGAACCCCATCCAGTTGTCCATGCGGGAATATTTTCTTTTTGAGGATAATTTTCACTTATCGGCAAACATGCTGGTCGTATATTTCTTCTTAAATCTACTTCATTACTCAATTTTACAATAGCTATATCATTCAGATAATTATCAGTATTGTATTTTGGATGCTGAAAAATAAAGTTCAACAATTAAATTTTTATTATATTTAATTTTTACTCTTATGAATTTTTTCACGTGCCGAACCTCGCCAGTCTCTAATTTTGGCCAGTTTTGATTCAAAATTTCTTTCAAGTCATGTAAGCCTAGATAAACAGTATAAGCCGATTCTACAGTAGAGTGAACTTCGTTTGGCCCGACCGGATAACTGAGCCGAAATCCATTGACATTTATCTTTACTTTTTCATTGTAACAATGAGCTGCAGTGAGAATTGTGTCCCTGTCAATCAAAGTTCCTCCACAATAGGTTATCACAGGGTTCGATTTAAATTTAACTCCACCAATTTCATAAACAGCCGTATATTTAAATAAAATAAGAGCCATAGAAGGCCAACTATTTGTTAATGCGTTGATGCCACCAATTATCTTGGTGTTTGGCTGAATTTCTTGAACACCACATACTTGATTTAATATGATTTATTAACTGATAGATAAAGATACTTTCCTACCATCACAAAAAGGTGAATTTTTTAGCAACGAACATGTCCGACCAAAGTTTTGGCTCTGCCAAACAAACGGACTGGATTGCGGAAAGAAATCTTGAGATTTTGATAAGCAATGGTGTTTTAGGAGAGAATTGTAAAAATTACCAAAACATTTAAATGGTTTTATAAAATATAAGACAAGTAACACACTGATCAAATGTTTCATTTCATGTAAAGAATGAATTTTTACCACTAGCAGTTTACAGTTTTTATTAGAAGTGAATTTAAAATTTATTTAAATAAAAAATTACATAATAGATTAATGGAGAAAAGATAGACATTGCAAAGTGTTTGATTGAGATTAAAATATTTTTTATTTACGAGACAACATTTTAACTAAAATCAACAAATTTTAATGAATTAGAGTTGAAAGTGAAATGCTAACTTTATTTTTTATTTATTTCATTTTGATTCAAAGTAATAAAAGATTATTAAGTTTACAAAATTAATTTAAATTTTTATTTTCTCTAAAAAATAGAAGACGCAAAAATTATTATAAATAAAATCAAATTTTTTGAGTTATTTTTATCATTATTTAAACTGGTCTGGCATTTTATGTGAACAAGAAAGTCATGTAATATGTGACCTAATGATCCAAGTTAGTTTGGTGACCGGAAAATTTTTTTTTGGCCACATATTTGCTGATCTAAGACAGCAAAAAACTACAAATTGACGAGACGCCAGAAATTAATATTTCAATATTTTATAGGACAAGTTTTTAATTTCTTTTCTTATGCTAAAATAAGCAAATAAAAATTATTCAAATGAATGATCTAGTGAATTTAAAATATTTTTACAATTTTTTTTTCCAAATTCAAACTTGCACAAATGATTCTTGCTTAAGGAAAGACAAAGAGATGGAATTGAAAGAATGCATTAAAATAAGATAATTAATAATTATTTGCAAATTAAAACAATTTTTTTTAGAAAATTTTAAATTTAATTATAAAAAGTTTATATTTGAATTTGTTGAGTCTAAAAGCCTATTAATACCTAAATATTTAGCACTAATTATTGAGGATTTTGTTAAAGAACTGCATCCTGTTTTTGGGTCTTTTAAAATTTTTTTTTTACTTCAGAAATGGCAAAAAACATATTTTTACATGATCATGAAGTAATTTTTGAAAAAAATCTATAATGTGACAAGAGCATCGAAAAAAACGCGTTTTTTGAAAAATTTAATGTGATTTTAAGTGACTTGTCATTAAGGCTCTGAGTTATAGATTTTTTAATTCTCTTTCAGAATTTACAAGGTGTTTGAAGGTGTGTCCGGATAAATCAAAAGTGTGTAATGGTGTGCAGTAAACCTTAAAAATAAAAGATGAAATCTCATGGAAGATTTTTTCCAATGAGAAAACAAGCATGATTCTATAAAAAAGTAGGTCCAAATCTTTCTATTTAAAAATCAAATGTGTGAAATTCTTAGCTTAAAAATTAACAATGAAAGGAATAGTTTTCCTACTCTTATTATAATGAAAGGATTATTTATCCCGCGTCAATTGAAAATTTTATTTTAAAAGAATGAACAAATCTTGGAAAAAAATGCAGTATACAATTTAGTTTTTTTGTCAATTTTATAGAATTGAATATGATCCCCACGCTCTCCCCTATCTTTTAGAGTTTCTAATCCCAAGTTAGCTAATCTTGACTCATAGTTCAAACTTCTTATTTGTGGAACAAGTTTCGTTGCTCTTCTTTGTACTTGTTCAAGTCTAAATATATCCTTCTTTAAATAAAGATTCCAGTCATAAACTTTTCCTAAAATTGAAAATTATAATTAAGATGAAATGTTAAATAAAATAAAAGTGATGAAACATTTTAATGAATCGTCAGTATTAGCTATTAAAAAAATTGAATTTATCGTTTACCATGGGTAAATTCTCTAGTTTTTTTTTTAGTTTGTGTGTTTGTTTTAAAGATATACTGGTAAAATAGTTATTATTTTTGTACCATAGTTTTTATTTTAACTGTGAAGATTAAATTTACTTAAAATAATTAATTTTATTTAAAAAAATTTAATTTAAAGTGAAAGCTAAATATCAAAATTTTAGCATGAAATAGAAAAAATAGATTGAATCTGCTCTTCAAACAAAGCAATCAAAAACATAATTAGCCATCCGATTAGAAATAATCCCATTACCAAAAAGATTTTTTTAAGATTTGGTTTTCCATCTTTACTTTCAAACTCTCTCATTACTCTCGGAACCTTAGAAAATAGAATAACTTTTTTAATCTAATTTAAAGTTCACAAATTTACCATATTGACAAGCGAAATATACACAAAAACACCAGTCGTAATCGCAAATATCCATTCTCTAAATACTGCACTGGGTGATAAACTAACTAGAACAAAATAAGCTATTAAGCCGACACCTGATGTAATTGAGTTCAAAATCAAGACAGTATAATGTCGAAAGCCAGAACTAGTAAGAACAGCATAATCACCAAGTTCATGAGGTATCTCATGGAACAAAATTGCTAAACCAGTCGAAAATCCTAAACTAAGAGATTCAGAAAAAGCAGCGGCTATTGCAAAACCGTCTGCAACTTTATGCATTAAATCACCAAAAAATGCTATCCAACCGGTTGCATGCACAGCTTAAATATTTTTAATTCTTTTTTTAAAATTCTTAAATAAAAATTGAGTTTCTTACATTTTAAATATGACTTAAAATCATTAGCCTTTGTTTGATTAGTTTTTATGTTTACCAAGTTATTGTTTTCAATTATTTCAACTTTAGTTAAAGTGTCTTTAAAAGAAGCGTTCTGATGAACATCCCCATTTTCTTTTTGACCAGTTTCATGTTCATGATGATGGTGATGATGATGATGAAAAAATGTTTCCAACAACCATAACCCAAATATAGCTATTGTTTAAAAAAAAAGTTCAATTTTAAACTTATAAAAAAAGAAAAACAGATAAATAAATATTGTTTCAATTGGTCAGAAGATTTGAAACCATGATCAATATTTTTTAGTGTTGAAAACCGTACAAGCGGTCTCTGATGCGGCCGAAAATTTTCTTACCTAGACCGACGGTTATAAAAGCTGGCGGGTATAAATAGAGATTCCATTTTTAGAACTACAGAACGTTCAATTACTTTAATAAAGCTTTTAAAACAATATATTCAGTAAAATCTGTTACCGGTTTATGTATTTATATTAAACCGGGAACAGACTATACCACAAGAACCATATTCTTTGTTTAAAAAAATCTTTTTTAACGAATCATGTAAAAAAGTATTTAGATATTTAAGAAAAGATGATTAAACATTTTTTAGAGGTAATAATTTTAGTAGAGTAGCAAAATTAAGTCTATTTTAAAAGATAAATGTGAAATTATTCAAAAACAAAAATTTTCTAAATTCTTAATCCTTGTCCTAATTTTTACAGATCGATTTTAAAATCTTCTCTCCTACACAAGCTCAATTTGTTTCCATTACATTCCAACCTAATTTGACACTTTTTTTGCAGATTTTTGAGATGAAACAGGCTCAATACTTGGTAAGCGCTATCTAGAAGAAGAAAAAATCAAAAATCATGAAAAATGCTGGAAGTTTTGTCTCATTTTTTTGACGTTTAGCATAGCTTGTTGGTCCAACTTTCTCATTAAAATTTGTCTTTTTTCTTAGACTTGTCTCTTATCCGTCATTCAATCTTATCCATATTGTTCCATTTTTCGAAACTTTATCAATCCTAGTTTCTTCTTCGTGTTCAGGTTCTTCATCTGAGCCTTCATCTAATGCATATTCAGAAATAGGCTGATTTATTGATCTATTCTCATAATTATTATCATTTTCATCAGAGACTACTGATATCATCCGCATTTCTAAAAAGATCTGAGCTTCTAAGACAGCTTTTCTTCGTGACATGGTTCAAAAATTAATTTTTTTAATTTAAAGAAATTAATTGAAATTAAGTACAGTTTAGAGTGAAAATAATAATTAGCCATGTTTCTAATTTATTTTACAAAAAAAAAGATACTTTTTTTAAAGGGTCCAAAAAACCCATCTTAGGGTTTAACGTATAAATTTTTTTTAGTATGAAAATAAAATTATTTTGTAATCAAAAATAATTATTTATAATATTTTTTTGATTTTAGTTTTGATGAAAAAATAAAATTTTCAAAAAAGACTAAATTTTTTGAGCAACAAACAATAAAAGAACCAAAAAGGGCCGAAAAAACCCCTTCGATTTTTGAGTGTTAAATGAAGTTGTTATTTTTAAAAATATAAGTCTCATGTATTTAATAGACTTGATTTTAAAAATAAATTAAATTAAATTTTTATCCTTTATAAGAATTAATTATTTTCCACTAAAACTAGAATCAAATAAATAAATAGATTTCCCTCAACCTTATGAATACAGACAGTACAACACAACTTAAAAATTAATTAGCTAATTAAGCTTTTAAGGTTGAAAAAACTTGGTTTAGATGTTCTAAATAATTACTAGTCATTGTGACAGTCATTTTCCACATAGGATCACGATGATCTCTTTCAGTTTGAGATGAATGATCATGAGAATGATCATCGCCTGAATGATCATGAGAATGAACACCAAGAGCCTGAAGAAACAACTTTAGTTAAAAACTAGAAAATAAATGTGCAATTATTTACAGTTGGAATTATGTGCAAAAGAGCATCGCTTAGCAAAGTTCCAATCGCCAGTCCTTTCAAAGCCAAAGTCAACATCTTCACCTTTTCTTTAAATTTTCCCAGTAGACTAACACAAATCATTGAAATGGCCCATATTAATACAACAGACAATGTACCATAAAGATACTCTTTTTAATGAAATTTTAAAATTTTAAATAAAAAATTCAATAAAAAATTACTATCTAGTGTTGATGTTTCACAAATTGTATTCTCTCCATGATCATGTTCATGTGTGTGACACTCAGGGTTTAAACCTAGCCAAATCAAGGAGGTGCTCATTTCTTGAAACAAATTTCTTGATATTACCGCATTTGGATTATGCAAGTGGTAGATATTTAAAAGCTGATCGCTTGTATAACACTAAAAAAACAAATTAAGAAAAAAATTATATAATTCAAGCTAGAATTTACCAAACTAAAATTATCAGATTTAGCTTTTGACAATGAATGAAAATGATCATGATCATTGTGATCATGTTCTTCATGACCATGATCATGGTCATCGTGGTCATGATATTCAATATTAAGTTTATGAATGATGTCTTTAAAATCCTTTTGACTTATAAAACTTGAATTTTGATTAGAATAAAGGCTAAATATTTGATCGATAAACCATGATTTATCAGGAAGACCTTCGTGTAGATGTTCATGATGTGTATCGGCATCAAGATTTGACTTGAAAGCTGATGAATGTAGACTTTTGCAGCCTATTATAGCTATTAAAATAACTGTTTGGACTTTCATTTCATGTAAATTTAAAAATTTTATTTAATATTTTATTTAAGATTTTAACAATTTAGAGTTATTTTATACTAATTGATAAAATTTCTTATTTCTTCGGTGATAAGCTTTCACATTTACTTTGATAAGATTTTCACATTTATAATCCTATTTTTACCATAGGAAATGCATTTTGTCTGCTCATGGCCTTCAATATTCTTATTGTTTCCAAAGAAATCCAAATATTTCAAATATTTGTTTTTACTTTATCTAAATTAATTTTTATCTAATCTTTTTTCTTTAAGATTAGACAATTTTTGTTGAATTTTCATATTAGCTTAGACTTTGAAAAGAGAAAATTTCTTATTTAACTTATTTAGAAAGTTTTTTACAAAATGTGAAATAAATATAAAAATCAATTAAGTAATTTTCAGTTTGTTTTTTTTTGTCAACTTAATATTGTCTTAATTTAACACACAAACCATCAATAACTATTTAATTATTATTTATTAGTATTTTCTATAGTCAAACTGTTAAAAAAAATGCTCTTTTTGACTTTAAAATTAGATGATATCCCCAAAAATCATGTATTCTATGCTGCCATGCTTTCACCAATTTATGTTTTTTATAATTTTTAACCATTAAAATTTGGGTAGTTCTCAATTTACTGTTTAGAACACTCTTAAAAGAAAAATTCAAAATTCAAAACTTTATCTACTTTATTTTTTATATATAAAGTAGTCAAAAATAATAGTTAAAATACGGTAGAAGTAATGGATTAGAGACAAGTTATATAAAGTCAGCAGATCTATTTTTATTTTCCTTTTCTAAGTACCAATTTTTTTTATTATAAAAAAAATCATGCAGAAAGTTTTGGATCAGTTGAAATCGACTTCGTTAAAAGTACATCATTAATTTAAAAGCTTCGGTAATAATTTAAGCTAGAAGAATTATCAATATTCATAATGAAAAGTTTCAAAAGTAATAGCTTTGTCCAGATCAGAGTTGTTCAAAAGTCATAAAGTTAAAGTCAAGTCAAGTCTTTTGACTTGACTTTTGACTTGACTTTGTTAATATCAGATCTATAATTTTTATTTCTAAATAAAATTATTATTTTTGACATTTGAATTAAGTCCCTAAAAATTCTACGTAGATGAAGCGAGGTAAGGTTCAATAATTCGCAGCACTTTCCATAACAAAAAAAAAAATCTGACACTCCATTCGACTTTTTTTTTTTAAATAGCGCTTATTTCATTAATTTATTTTAAATCTTTTGCTATCATTCAAATTTTTTTATTGTTTTAATCAATTACAAATAATTAACCCTGAAAATATAAAAAAAAACATATTCTTTATCTTGAATGTCTACCATCTGTATTTTTTAGAATCTATGAGTGTGTCTATGTGTGTCTGTTAAGTCCTCAACCTTTCATTTCCTTTTCGGAACTTGGGACCTGCAATGGAATGGTTGCGACTCAACAGTCACCTGCCAAAGTTACGGGAGGTTCTATTATTAAATGATTTTTACATATCATAATCGACAATATTTTGCCACCTTGGTTATCAAAGCTAAAAGAAGTTTTCGAGTTTACACAAATTTAACCTATTTTCTTTGGCCAATTGAAAGCTAGGCTTGTTTCTTCAAGATAACGCTATAACTCAAACATCTAAAAAAACAAAAGCAAATATAGAAGAGCTGAAAGAAATTAGATGATCGATGACTTAAGACTATATATTATAAGGCCATCATTTAATCGACTGACAAAATAAACTATATTTTACTTAGATAAAAGACTAAATGATCTGACAAAAAGCCTACATAAAATGACAACTAAACTAATTTACTGATATGATCTAATAGACAAAAAAAGTTTTTAATTGGCAAACAATCTAATTTAATAACAAATAATTATCATCAGAACGCAAAAGAGGAAGACCAAAAAAACAAAAAGCAGCTTTGCTCCAACAGAACGTTTGTAATTTGAACAGTTCAGATAATGAATACGAACTCGATATAGCATCTGTCGAACAACAGTCTTCTCAGGAATCAATGGTCGATAATGTAGATTTACAGAAAAAAAAGAAAAGCCAAGAAAGAAATCAACAACTCAAGTGAAAAAAAAACAGAAAAAAATTAATCATTAATTTTATTTTTCTCATTATTTAGTTCTTAATCTAATTTTTTTCAGTCAATAAGCTTTAAAAAATTAAACCATTTTAAGATGTTTATAAAATTATTTTGTTTTTTAAATAAATATTTATGTCACTTAATTAGTTAATTTTGCTAGCACAATATACCTTTATAAATAGTCATCTCGTCGAATATATTTATCAGTCTTTTAGATTTTTATAATCAGATAAAATATAGCAAATTTGTCCCCACTTTTAGTTATTTTGTCATCACACTAAGATTAAATTTGTCACCCCCAAAAAAGCCATATTATAAGTCTAAGCATTTTTTACGGATTAAGTTAAAAATAATGAAATTATTTTAATTAAAATAAAAATTGACAAAATAATAAAAATAAAGATTTTGCTCTAAAAAGGTATTTTCAGAGATATTTAATTCATAACGGGTGTAGAATAATAAATGGTACAAAATTAATTTTATCATAAAAAAAAAATTTTATTTAACTAAGGCTTTAAATTTTTTTTTAATTATAACTGAACCCTCCTATTTTTAAAAAAATAATATCACTTAAGGTATTGAACTCTATGACGATGTATGATATCGAGCCTAGAGCGAACACTCTTGGCATGGTCTTGCACAACCTTTGGGTCAATATTACTCAGGCAAGCGCGACAAAAATCTTCGATTGGTCGTGTTTTTAGTACGTTTGCTGGATTCACTTCAATTCGATTCTTTGGCAACATACATTATATTTTTATCTAACATATAATTCTGTACCATATTGGCATAATGAGATGATGATAAGTCAGGCCAAAATACATAATTGCCAT
>PJRA01000401.1:1268746-1302135 GCA_016987375.1 Brachionus koreanus
AAACAAACAATTTATATCTTATAACTCATCAAAATTAATTTCATCATCACAATCCCACAAGTTTTCTTTATTATTTGGCTCTGTCTGTGGTGTAGCAAGTGACAGAACATCAAACTTTTTGTTCGATTCTAAATTCGGTTTTATTTCGTTCAAAAAACTCTCAATCAAATCCTGGTCTGGATCGTTTTCTTTTTTTTTTTCTATTTTAATACTTTTGATGTCAAACTCTGCTCCCATGCTGTCATTTATTTTATTGTAAACACTTTTTTGAATTTTTTGACCATCATTTACTGAACTCGATGTCTTTATTGAACCTTGAAGAGAGATCAATGATGCCGACGTTACTGGTTTTAAACTGTCTGTGTTAAAACTCTTTTCATCCTGGTCCCAGTCGTTCAACCACTCGCTTGAGCTTTCCTCTTCTTCATTTTCTTCATTTTTGCAAATAAATGACTTGTCTGATTCTGTTTCATCGTGTAAAGCAATCATTGAATCAGAAATAACTTTGTTAGTTTTTACAATTTCATTCATATCGTCAAGGCTGTTTGAGTTGCTCTCTCGAATTTGATATTGCTCAACAGTCTTTAACAAGAAAATTAATAATTTTTCTAAATTAATAAAAATTATATGTCAAACTCTTTGTTTATTTAATTCTAGAAAATTTTATAAAATGAAAACTTTAAGGGAAAATTTTGATACTGTTACGTCATTATTGTAAAAAAGGCCTTACAGCAACAACAGTAACTTGTGAAATATGTCTAGTCGAATTTAAAGTGGTGATACAAGCATTCGAAAGAATAAAAGCTCAGATTGACTAGCTTTAAATTAATTTATATCTAAACAATGTTAAATTTGAACTTACTTTGGGAATATTTTCAGTAAAATAACTTTTTTGATCATTGTTTGCTTTGCCTTTGCCAACAACTGTTTCATGGCCTAATAGTTTGACCATGATTGACAAACATGAAAAAGTCAGAGAAACCAAATCATCATTTTTTTCTTTTAGACCAACAAGTAGCTCAGGCAAAATTTCATATTTCAGTGTTTCAGTGTCATTTATTAGATGAATGTAGAATGGAAAAAATTCAAGCAATACTTTTCTGATTTGCATGGATCTCATTGTGAACAAACTTAAAATACGTGGCAAAACAAACGCTTTATATTTGTCCAAATCAATCAATGGTTGTAGACACGTTTCTTCATTTTTTAACTCTTTATTTAAATTCCAATTTTTGTACAAATAAAAATTATTGACTATTTTTTTTTCGTTTAATTCAACTGGTATCATCACACTGGGCAAAATTTTTTGCCTTACTCTCTGACTAAAAAACATAATAGGTGAGACTAGAAAATCAATTAAATTTTCGTTTAGAATTTTTCTTCGAATTTTGTTCTCCATTTTGCAAATATCATTTAAATAATCAATTAAATTTTCCACATTTGATTCTAAATCAGTCAAATTTTGAATATTTAAAGGGTCAAATTTGTCCTGTGACACACTCGAAGATGAATTTTTACAAACATCAAAACACTGTAGCTCAATGGCAGTTCTGATCTGGGGTCTTTTTCTTGGGTCATTACTTAAATAGTCTTCCAAAGAGCAGTCCTCGTCCTCATCATCAATTATATTGGTCTGAGATCCAGTTTTGTTATTTGTGTACAACAATTTGACCACAAGCATAGCCCATGCATAGGAATCCAAACAGTGTGGATGTTCTTTTAGAATAGAGTCAAAATCAGATTTTCCCATGCCTTTTGAAACCAATTCTTCCTCAGGAGTGACACTATTTTTGTCTTTATATTCGTAAATTAGGCTGATAGTTTGGCAATTCAAGTCAGAAAATGGCATCGATAGCTCAAAGTTGTTAAGTTTCCATGTTTGTTTAGGATTTAAGTTTATGCTTGATGTACATATGTTGTTGTGACTGATTTTGACTTTTTCATGAAGAAAAAGAATTCCATTTGTTATGCCATAAAGTCCTCTGACTATTTGTTCTCGACTCAGGTCATCCAACAGACAAGTTAGAGGCCGCAATGGTTCAGTAATAAGAACGCATTTTGAATGCGGCGGCTCTTTTGAATAAAGGTACTTGACTATATTCGGGTGCCGTATTGTTTTCAAGCATTTTATTTGATTTAGTGCTAGCTTTAAATGTTTTTGATAGTTCACATGCTCTGAATTCAGCTCGAATAGAAGAGAATTTTTGTTATCTGTGTTGAATTTGACCTTGCGTATTGTCCACAAGGATGAAAATTGTCTCAAGTCGTTCAGGCATATGTCGCTGGTTTTGGATAAGCTAGGTGAACCGGACTTTTCCTCGACTATAGAATAGTAAGGACTAAGTTTTGTGTCAATATTACCCATTATGAAGAAAAAAATAGACTTTTAAATTATTTATTACATAAAAAATGATAAGACTAAATGCTAGTCTTCAAAAAAAAATAATAAAGCTTTGTTTCAATATCTAACTTCATTCGAAGGCTCTTTTATTCACTGAATAAATAAGTTAGTCCAAGAATTTATTTTGGTTTAAAATACCTGGAGCGGGAGGTGGTGGATTGGGAAATTTTGATCGAATATAGCTGATAATTAATTGAACAAAATTTAAAATTGCTTGGTAAACTCGATTCCAAGTAGACATTTTTTTAGTTATAAATGAAATTTATTATTTTTTCTTAAATAGAAAGAATTAGCGCAGACTTTGTTTTTATTTTAAATTAATCAAAAGTCCAATGATGAAAATTTAAATTCAAAAATTAAAGAATAAAAATCATTTTATTTAACTAAAACACATAAAACAATAGTATCAACTAGAATAGATTAAATTGTGGCCGAATTAGAATCTTCTTGAATCTTTGAGAAATATTTTTAAAATAATAAATATTAAATTTAATTAAAGAAATTTTTTTTTACATTTTTTTGCCTTGGCTTTCAAATAAACAGGAAAAGCTAAAAAAAAATTTATTTATTAAATTTTTTTGTTCAAATTTAATTTACCATCATAGCCGTAGTCATTAATTTTATAGCTTTTAGGATATGTTGACTTGAATTCTTTTGTAAGATCAGTTATTCCAGGAATGTATGGAACTGGTGCCAGAGGTTTCGGGTACGGATCTGGATAAAAAGTGACAGGTCGTGGCTGATAATAAGGCTTGTATTGATTGTACTGAGATCCATATGGGCCAGAGCCATAGTGGTCATATGAGCCTTGAGAATCATACAAATTAGCTCCTTTATATGGATAGGCACCATAATGATCTAATGTACCATAAGTCCCATACGAGGAATGAGGTCCATAAGAATCGGCACTATAATGATCGTAAGGGCCTAAATGAGAGTCGTACATATTGGCTCCCATTGAAAAATGTTCATAAGGACCAGGCATGTTTGTGTCATACGAACTACTTGGATAATGCATGTCATTAGAATGGTAGGAATGAGGTGAATAAATGTCATGAGAATAGAAATTTGATGGGTATGGGTCGAAAGAATGAGGAATATAGGAATATGGATCATACGATGGATGCTGTCCACTCGGATATGAAGTAGATGGATAAGGATCATAAGGCTTGTAGAAAGGAGACTTATCGTATGAACTGTATGGACTATAAGGCTCATATCGAGCAGAATATTGGTGCTCATTTACATCATAAGCACTAGACTCATATCCACTTGATTCATATTTACCAAGGCTTTTAGGCTGGTATATTTTGTCAGCAAAATTTACTTTTGGAGATGTTTGATCCAAATAAAAATGTTTATCGTCATAGCTCCTTTCTTTAGAATGCCACTTATATCCGTCTTTTCTATCATAATTGTTATTGCTTTTCTCATACACTTTAGTTTCATATTTGGGCTTGTAGTTGCTTTCATACTTTCTCTCATATCTGCTCGTTTTATCATCCAAGTATTCTCTTGAAATTTTTCCATAATCATACGACTTGTCTCTATGATTTTTTTTATATGGCTTCGAATCATATCTAGACCGTTTGTAGCTTTCATAGGATTTTTTTTTCTCCCTAACTGACGGAGCATGATACTTTTTTGACTTGCCATAGCTGTCCTCATTAAATTTTCCAAGAAAATTCAGAATGTTATAATTGTCATTTTTTGACTTGTTATTCAATGAGCTTAATTGCTTAATATTTTGGCCTTTCAACTTAAATTAATAAAAGCAATAGTTAAAGGTTTAATTAAATAAACCAATGTCTTTGGCTTCAGAGATGTACACAAATAAAACAAAGGCTAAAAAGAAAAAATATTTTAACATGCTGCTTAAATGATTTGATGAGCTTTGGTTTGTTTGTTTTTATAGTCAAAAAGTGTGCAAAGAGCTGGGCCAAACATTGCTGTATTTAGAAAGTGATAGAACTAGAAAGCTAAATTGAAAAATTCTTGAGATTTCTTAGCGTATTTTTAGTCTTTTTTTTTTTTTGATGCAGTGCTAAGAAAGCAAGTTTCGAAACATGTTCGATTGTTCTCGCAGTTGCCTCACATTGATTTCAAATTTAAAAGTTTTCTTTTGTCTAAATTTAACTATAAAATTTTCAAAACTTAGATTTCAGTTTAGCTAAGAGTTTTAATTTAATGGAAAATTATTTTTCCAAAAATGTGAATATTCAGTTTAGAACAGCTTCTTCTAAAGGCTGCTGATTTAGATGATATTTTTAAAATTTTATTTTTCAAGAATTTTGATTTCAACTAAATATTTTTTTTCAAATAAATCTAATTTGAATTTACTCGGCTCAGCAGAATAAGGTAGAAGCAGCTTGATTAAAATAATAAAAACTAATGAAATTAGTATCTTTTGAATGACTTTAGACATCTTGTATGGATTTTATTAAAAATTTTGAAAAAAAAATTTTAATTTTAAAAATGAAAACTGCAGATCAACTTGATTTTAAGCCATCGTTTGTTAATAATGAACAATTTTTATATCCAACTCTGCCACAGTCTACCAAAATAAGCGCGTTTAGTTCGACCAAAATTAGTCCAGAAATAAAAAGAACTTTTTCAAATAGCTCTAAAAATAAAAAGTCAAAAATTTTTTTCTTTATTTCAATCATATTGTTTATATTATCAATTTTTATAATAATTACTACTTTTCTTTGGACAAAATTTATTTTACCCCAAAAAGAAGAAAACAAATCAGGTGATGAAGATTGTCGGTATGGCAAAATTGATGACAAATGCATAGAATGCGGAAAAATATTTTCTCAAAATAAAATAATTGGTGGTCAAGATAGCGGAATAAACAGTTGGCCTTCAATTGCATATGTTGTATTCAAATATTATTTTGTCCGAAATGGACTAACTTACAGTGCAATTGTGACATGTGGTGGCACATTAGTTAATCAAGACACTGTTATAACTGCAGCACATTGCTTCACAAAATCTGTTCATTTTAATGATGGATCAGTAATCTCTGTAGTTACGAATTTTTTAAATCCAACATATGAATCAATGTACACTGTTTATTTTGGTTTACACAACAAAATGAATCTTTCCAACTCCCAGTCTAGGGTTATTAAATCGTTTACCATTTATCCTTTTTATGATAAGGTCAATTTCCTTAATGACATAGCTATAATTAAGCTTTTGAAAAAAGTAGATTTAAACGAAAAAGTTCAAGTAGCATGTTTGCCAAGAAAAAGTGAAATTATTTATCCACAAATGCACAATATAGAGGCTTACATAGCTGGATGGGGAAAAAATTCAACAAAAGAATTTATTAGTCCTGACATTCTTCAAGAGGCAGTGATAACTATTTATGATGACGAAAAGTGCCGGTTTGTTTCTCCTAATATTGAAAAGGATTGGGGGAGGCAAATTTGCGCTGGCAAGTATGAAGGTGGTGTGGATTCGTGTCAAGGAGATTCTGGAGGACCATTATTTGTCAGGGACACTGTGGATAATAAGCAGAAATTTGTGCTTGCTGGAGTTACTTCGTATGGAGAAGGTTGTGCAGTAATAAGAAAACCTGGGTAATTTATTTTCTAACTAAAAAAATACTTATTTTTTTAATTTTGAAAATTTAGAATTTATACACGAGTTAGTGCTTATTTAGATTGGATTAGCGAAAAAATGAACGAAAAATAGCAATATAAAATTCTTTTTATTTAATGAAATTTTATTAATTTTCAATTAAATAAAAATTTAGAAAAAATGTTTTTTATTTAAAGTTTTTTAAAGAAATACTTTTGGTAAAATTAGATTTAATCTGGACTAAATTGAATTTCGCATGAAATACTCAATCTGAAAAGATCATATTTTTTTCTTTAAGCTAAATAAACAATTATAAAGTGTGAATAAAAAAATATACATATTGATAAATTAGATTACAGTCCAAAAACATTACTTGCTTGTATTGATCAAATTTTTAAGAGTAATAGTGTTCTGGCTACATTAAATATTGTGTTTTTCTCATCAAGTATAGCTTGTCACAAAAACAAAATTTTTGTTATTATTTTTTAAAATTAAATTAACTTACTAAAAGTCAATTTTTCTGGATAAATTTTATTGTATTAATTTTTTTAATTTTTTTTGCTTTTTACGTAATTTTATAATAAGATTGATTCCGTATACAAAATATTTCTATGCTATTTATCTAGATTAAACGTATCCTATTTAATTATTAAATTTCTTAATATTTAATTTCTTTTTTTTTTCATGTTTATTTTTTATGGTTAGTAAATTGTGGACAGTTAAGTAAAATGAAAAATGAATAGTTTAAGAAAAATTTCAATTTTCAAAAATAAAATTATGGATTGCCATTTGAGAAATTAAGTCGAATTAGTAGGCCAAATAACCGCTGTATGATGCTTTAATCAAAGAGTAAGAAAAGTCGAAAAAGATAAAGCTGAATATTTTCACAAATGATATTTTCTAATAAAACTTCTATTTTATAAAATATAAATTAGAAGTTTTTGCTAAATTTTTGACTTAATAAATCTGGCAAGTATAATGAACGCATTAAAATATGGCATATTGAAGTTTATGATCAAAATTTAATGATTATTTATCAAGGCAAATATCTTGAATAGGTCAAGTTATTTTTATTTTTTTTTTTAGAAAATTGAACTTTAATTTAAAATACAAAAATATATATTAATGAATAATGTTGTCCATTTCGGTACCACATAATTATAGATTTTTCCGATCGTCTATCACATCTTCTGAAGTTTCTTGCATCATTTGTTCACTATTTCCTTGTACTCCCGGTCATACAGTTTTATGATTAATAGAGCTGCCTTCAATCAAAGGTTTACTTTTTTCGACATTTTTGCTTTCAATATCTGCCAAAAGTTCTACTACGACTATAAGTGTTTTCTTAGGTCTTAGATAGTCTAGAAACCTCTTTTAGTCAATCTGTTTGGTTTTTATTATAATCAAGTATATGAAATTCACTACAGAAATTTTTATTTTATATCTTAATTAAATCTATTACTGCCCAAAAAAGGCAAATGATCAAGATATAGCTTTTAAATAAATGGTACTAATATGGAGAAAATATACTTACATAATCCTAATGAACCGCCTGCAACAAAGAAAAAGAAAAAATTAATTTTTACTTATATTATCCAATTTAAAATATTTAAATTCAAAGCATTTGTATAGAGAAAAATTTCATCTTTTTTTTTCATTCACCTCTACCAAAATCTACATGAGATGAGAGATGTTTGAGTTTGAAGAAAAGATAATTAAGAATAATTAATATTTTGCCGAATAGCAATCCTGAGTTGTTCACGCTCAAATATATTACATCTTGAAGTTGATGATCAATTCTAAATATCATTTCAATTCAAAGAGTTTCTCTTTTTTTATTAATTTAAATAAATTTCATGTAACATACTTTAAATGTAATCTAAACTTTAAAAATAAGTTCTCACATTTGATAAGATCAATTTTTAAATTATAAATGTGTAAGCTCATTTTTTGTCAAATTTATTTTTTAAACATTTTATTATTTACGTAGACTTATTTAATAAATTTCTACCAATATTGTTCAGTCTGTTTTTGAACTGGTTGATCAAACTTGCTGTGACAACCGATGTTGGCAGCGTATTCCATTTATTTACTACTCAGTTGGTCAAAAATTTTTTCGGAGTTTATTTTACAGCCTTTGTATAAGGTGTAAAATATAGGTTAAATTTTTTTCAAAAAGCTGTTTAAGGTGAACGAAACCTTCCCAATTTTTTTCACAATTGGATCTTTTTAAATACTAAGATAATTATGATTAATGAAAAAATAGAGAACAAAATAGTAGAGGCATTAGGGTTAATCCAAATATGACACACGTCCGTACAAGCTTAAAAAAAAAGTTTATCCATTTAAGTTCATTAGAGTAACAGATGTGAAAAAGAAAAGAGTTTGAGAAATTACAGTTAACTAGCAGTCCACTGTAAAGATTCATTAGTATAAGAGCTTTCAATGAAAACATCAATATAATCCTGTATAAGAGAAGTTATTAGTACATTTTTAGTACATTTTAGACTGTTTTTTGCATACTTGTTGAGTAAATTTTTTAGTCTGAGTTCATTTTTATCAATTATTTTTTCTTCGACAAGTCTGAGAAGTTGAGTTGATGGTGTCTCATAGGGTAGATGATAGATTTATTTAAAGGATGTATTCTGAATTACTTAAAGTCTTAGAATTAAACTTGAGAGTTGAAACAGAGGCTTTTGTCAATTTTTATTCCAAGGAAAACTGGAGAGTCAGTGCTGGGTATCTTAGCTCTTGGTTTATTGAGGTATTGCCAGAGAAAATGATGTAACTGTATTTGTCAAAGGACATCTTTAGTCTCCATTTTTTCAACCACATCTGAACTTTTTTTAAATAGTTGTTAATAATGTTGTTTATGTTTCCGTATTTTTTGAAGATAAAAAAAGTCATTAGATCGTCGTTAAATAGCACAGAGAATGATTGATTTTTTGATCCTGTTTAGGTATGTCATTAATAAAGATGGTTAAAAGGACAAAACTCTAATAAACAGTTAATTTATACTTCAAATTTTAAATAAAGCTATTAGTCTCAATTAGTTAGACAAAATGCTTACATTTTTGATTGACTAAGGATAATAAAACAAACAAAGAATCTTTTTTACCTAAAATAATTTATATCAATAAAAAAATGAAGCTTTTTTAAAATTTAAGTTGATTATTTATTTGATTAAATAATAACAATTAAAAAACTAATTAAGTAAAGATTTTATAGATAAAAAAGCTACTAACAAGTATTTTGCAATATTTTTTAAAATAAATTTAAAAATCTATTTTGTAAAAAAAATAAATGCATTTGTAAAATAAATATTTCATTTGTAAAGAAATTTGAAATTCATTTTTTTTTAAATTGGATTCGAAAAATAATTTCTCTTAAAATTATTTTTGATATTTTTTTTGAAAATGAAAAAAAATCTATTAACAATTTTTTAATTAAAATTAATGAAAAAAAAAATGCAAAAAATATTTTATCTTGAGGCTAGTCAAACCTGGCTTCAAATATTTTTCATTTAAGGTTAATTAAGTCTGACCTAGCATTGATAATTTCAAAAAAGAACAACTTTCAACAAATTTAAAAATTAAATTAGGATTAATCTTGACTAATTAAGCAAAAAAATTTTTTTGCAATTTTTTAAAGCATTTTATAATTGATTACCAAATCTGTTTAAAAAGTCAAAAACAGACTGATTACTATTCAAAGATAAAATTACTAATCATCACTTTTAATTTTTAAATTTCGTAATTTTTTTCTTTCTAAAATAAAGTAATTTAACTTTTATTAGTCAGAAAAAAATATACTGTTTTATTTAAAACATAAAAATAGAAAAATAAATTTACTAAAATGCTAGTTTGATAACAAAAAAAAATAATTATGATAATTTTATTTTCAAGATTATAAAAATAAATAAATAAATAAATACATTTTTTTTAATTTTAACTATATATATATTTTAAACATAATAAACTGCGATAAATATGGGCTGTGCTATAGGTAGTTTGCTATCAAGTGTGACATGTTGCTGCGGTTCGGCAGCCTGTAGTCTATGCTGCAAAGCTTGTCCAAGCATGAAAAATTCAACATCAACACGTTTAGCGTATGCTCTTTTCTTAGTTCTAGGAGCCATGGTATCGGCCATTATGCTCATACCGGGTCTAGGCGATACACTAGACAAAATTCTACCCGGTGTTTGTACCAATATATCGATTCCTTTCGTAATCGATCACAATCAACTTATCAACTGTAAGTCCATAATTGGCTACTTTGCTGTGTACAGAATTTGCTTTTCCCTGGCCTGTTTCTACGCGCTGTTCATGGTCATAATGATCTATGTAAGAAATTCAAATGATCCGCGGGCATCAATCCAAAATGGTTTTTGGTTTTTTAAATTTCTAATTTTGCTAGGAATTTGCATAGGAGCCTTTTTCATTCCACAAAATGGAGCATTCGAAGAGGTTTTCATGTATTTTGGCATAGTTGGCGGATTCTTCTTCATCCTAATTCAATTAATATTAATCATCGATTTTGCTCATTCATGGAATGAAAGCTGGGTTGAAAAATTCGAAGATGGTGACAGAGAATATTACTATGGATTGCTTATTTTCACTGGCATATTCTACATACTAGCCCTTACTGTTGCCATTTTGGGCTATGTTTACTATGCTTCAGTAATTAAATTTTTTTTTTAAAATTTTTTTTATTTTTTAATTTATTTTAAATTTGCAGAATTCAGGCTGTGGACTTCACATATTTTTTATCACCTTCAATCTAATTTTATGCATTGGAGCAACTGTTATCAGTGTGCTGCCCAAAGTCCAAGAATACAACACTTCATCTGGTATCTTACAGTCAAGTTTTGTGTCACTTTATGTCATGTACTTGACATGGTCAGCAATGACTAATAACAGCAGTAAGTGTCATCACAAATAAAAAACTTTATTTTCTAAATAAAATAATCAAGATCCCCAGTGTAATCCGGGAATATTCGGAATTATTCACCCATCAAATATTAAAGCCAATTTGACTACTATAAGTCCAATTACATCAAGCCCAGTCAATCCATACTCACCGTCATCTCATGTTTTGGACGCTTCGAGTATAGTTTCACTTATTTTGTGGCTTGCTGTAATTGTTTACTCGACTTTTTCGTCGGCAAGCAAGGGAGATAAATTAATGGGTTCTAATAAGGAAAGCACTAGTTTGACAGAAGCTGAACGTAATTTTTTGGATAAAGAAAAAAAATTATTTATTTAATTATTAAATTTTAGCTGAGGATGATAAAGATTTAGACAGACAAAAAGTATGGGATGATGAGTCAGATACTGTTGCTTATTCATATTCAGGATGTCATTTAATTTTTCTATTGGCATCGCTCTATGTAATGATGACACTGACAAACTGGTACAAGTAAGAATCAAATTATTTATTAATTTTTGATTATTTTTATTTAAATTTAAAATTAATTTATTAGGCCTTCTACTTCAGATTTGGCGAGTTTTAAGTCAAATGAGCCAAGCATGTGGGTTAAAATAGTCTCTTCATGGATGTGTGTATTGATTTATGTTTGGACATGTGTTGCTCCATTGGTCTTGAGAGACAGAGTTTTTTAAGATAATTGAGAAAAATGAGAACAAAATTTGCTTTTAAAAAATTTTTATACTTTTTTGATTAATAAATGTTAATTTTCATGTTGTAAATTTTTAAAAAATTTATTTCAAGCTATTGAAAATTTAATAAATTTAGATGAAGCAAAGCCTTTTAAAAAAGAAAAAAATTTTATTTGTTTTAATTTTAGTTTATTTCAAATCTTACTATTGTAATTTTTTTTTTAAATTAAACAACTGATATTCTGAAATTTATTGAAAATTGATAAAAATCTTGGTTGATAAACACGGATCCGGATCAAAAAAAAATATTTAAAAAATATTTATTCATATAACACATACAAATTAGTGGAGTAAAAATTAAAAAAAAAATGTAATTGTTTTAACTTTGTTTCGATTCGCGCTTAACCAATTTTGTCTTTGAACTAGTAATTTTTTTTTTATTTTCAAAACAATCTTTTTCAAAAATGTGTTCATATTTTGTAAAATCAACATAATCAATCTTAGTCCCTTCTTCGTGTTCAGGTTCTTCATCTGAGCCTTCATCTAAGTCATATTCAGAAATAGGGTCATTTATTGTCTCCATTTCTTCTTAAAAATAATTATCAATGCTATCATTATTCTCATAATCATTATCATTTTCATTAGAGACTTCCGATAAAGTATCGTCCGCATTTCTTAAAAGTTTTGAGCTTCTAAGGCAGCTTTTCTTCGGGACATGGTTCAAAAATTTATTTTTTATTAAAGGAATTAATTGAAATTAAGTACATTTTGGATTTAAAAGCATAACTAGCTTTGTAATTAATTTATTTTACAAAAAAATAGACATTATTTTTGAAGGGTCCAAAAAAACTCTCTTCGGGTTTAACGTATACATTTCTTTTAGCATGAAAATAAAATTATTTTGTAATCAAAATTAATTATTCATAATATTTTAAATATTTTTAAATGTTTTAAAGACTGAACCTACCAACACTGCCAATTATTCTAAACTAGTCCTTTATTATATTGCCGTGTTTTTTTCACTTTTTAAGAGAACCTTGATTCTAAGGACATAAAAATCAAGCAGTTTTTTATCAATTACTATTTCCATCCTTACAGTGAACAAGAGTTTTTTGATTGCAAGGACAGAAATAGTTATCAGTTAAATAAACAATAGAAAGTTAAAAATTTTAGATTTAGTTACATAGGTATTTTTTTCTGAAAATTAATTAAAGTTTTTTAAGAATTAAAATAAGATAATTATTTTTTAAAAGCTATTTTATAAAATTTTATTTCTATCAAAAGATATTTAAGTTTTGGTGTTAGCAAATTTTAAATTTCAAAAGTAATTTATATAAATAAATCAAAATTTTGATAACAATAAGCATTATAGATAAAATCAAATTAAATTAAAGAATAAATTTAAAAAATTAAAATTACTAAAACGACTATTGCTTCAAATATTCCGAATTAGATCTCGGATTCAGATTTTGATATTGAAATGAATAATGGTACTGATCATTTATACTTTCAATTTTTTACTTGCACATTATTTTAAATGAATCTATTTATTTTCATTTTTTTTCAAATCCATTTTGGTTTTTTCGACCCTTTTTGGTACTTCTGTTGTTTATTGCTTATTAAGTTTGATAATTTTTAGCAATTATTTTTTTACTATAAAAACTAAAATTAAAAAATTTTATAATTAATTAATTTTTATTCCAAAATTTCTTTTATTTTCATACGAGAAAAAAAATGAATAATTTACAAAAACCCAGAGAGGTTTTTTTCGACCCTCCAAAAATAATCATTTTTTATAAAATAAAATAAAGAAATGCCAAACTATGCTTTTGATTCAAAACTCTATTTAACTTAAACTCAAATGTATACCAGATAATGAAGACTTTGAAGAAGATGAAACTAATATTGATAAAACTTATCATGATTTTTGACTTGTCCTCTCTAAATTTCATCAAAATTAAATTAAAGTGGTTTTTTAGACCATTTTCGTATTTAACGTACAAAAAAAATTCGGTCTTTAAGTGTTTATAAAAATACTAATTTGATTTTTTGGTTTTAAAAAATACGTAGATTTCTAGTTAATGTAAATCTTTTCTGTAAACGATTCAAGATTCAACAAACATTTGTATTTTTATATTCAACAATCATACTGTATTTTTTTCTAAAAAATAATGACAACTTTCATCCCCCATTAAATTAAATGAAATGAAATTAAAAAATTAAAAAAGTATTAAAAAATTTGAAAATCTGGTTTCTTTGATAAAGGTTTTAGTTCTATTTAAATAATGACATTATTTTGAAATAAATATTTGATATTTTTAAATTTTACTTATTTTATTTGGATCGAAAATAAAATTAATATCTAGAATTACTGTTGAAAATTCAAAAAACAAAGCCATAAAACTCAATTTAATTTAATATTTAGCATTTCAATTGTAAAATAGCTTCTTAAAAAAAAGACATCATTTAAAGCTAACTCTGTTGTCTTTTTTGATTGCATGATATCGTTTTTTTATTACATTCCATCCTGTTTTAAATATGTAACCGTAGGCAAAAAGCAAAATATAATGAACAATTGCTAAAAGACTGATGTATAAAAAAGCATAGTCAAAATAATGCTCAATGTGTTGAATTGATTTTTCATTAACCATTTTTAAAAAAGTTTTCAAGAAAAAAATTGAAATTTATTTTTGTTACTAGGAAAAAAAGCTCCTAATCATGTGAAATTGATTTTTGAAATTAAATGTCGCATTGATTAAACAATGCAATAATACTATTATGAAATAAATGCTCAAGTTAAATTCAAATATTTGCTATATTTTAAAATTTTGAATTTACTCTTGGGGAGCTTAATTAAATTAGAAAAAAATAATTTTTCCTTTTCACTTAATCCAAGTAATAAAAAAAAATTTTGAATAGTTATTATTTTTATATTAGCCTTTTGTCAAAAAAACAAAAGTTATTTTTTTTAGCTCCCTCTTTTTTTTCTAGTATCACTAAAGGTAAATATGAAATACAATAGGAGTATCGAGATAACAGAATTTTTTATTTTAATAAGAATAAAAAAAGATTGTGTGATGTTTTTTAAATAATCGAAATTTTATGATTATGTCAATTTTTCAGGTCTTGTTATTCAAATTTTGAAGCGATAACATCTCTTTTAAGCAAGCCATGATTAATAATTTAATAATCTAGGCATGCTCAATAAAAAAAAAGTTTAAATTAAAATTTTTCTAAATTCTGTTTTTTAGGGAAGTAATTTTTTTTTGAATATTAAAAATTTTCGCTTATAATAATTATTTTTTGAATTCTTAACATAATTCTGCCACTTTTACTTTCATTCTTAAAGAAAAAAAATTAATTTTTAAAATCATGAAAAAAGAATAATCTTAAAAATAAAAATTTATTTTCAAATTCAATCAAAAAGACAAATAATGTTTCTATTTTCAAATTTTTTTCCAAATTTCGGACGATTATTCTCTAATAAATGAATAATTAGAAATTTTAATTAATTTGTGCTTTATCTGTTTTATTTTAATTAGCTTTGAAAAAAAAAAAAAAACAAAAAAAAATTTATTTTAAATTAAAAAAAAATAAATTCTTTTCATTTTAGTTGTAGCAATCAATTTAAGACGTAGTTTTTATTCAAAAACAATTTAAAGACATGAAAAAAACATTTTATTTTAAATTTTAAAAGTAGTTTGAAAACTTTAAAATTGATTAGGTTGAAAAAAAATGCTTATTTTTTTTAAGCTAAGAATAAAATTAAAAAATCGATAAATATATAGTTAACTAAATTGAAGCCCATATTTCAACATAATCTTGTATAACAAAGTACTTAACCTAAATTTTAGAAAATTTTTGTAATTTTAGAGATGACTAAGAAAATAAGTCCAGTCGAAGAATTCGACTCGGTGCCGACACAACGCTCTCAGTCTGCCATAATGAGAGATTATTATGAAAACGAAATTAAGAAAAAGAGAAAAAACTGCACCGACATATTTTGCCTAATCTTGTTCATAATATTCATAGTAGTTCAAGCAGCCTTGTCGTTCTTGATCTATTTCAGCGGTGGTGATCCAAAAAATGTCCTTTTGCCGAGAGATTCATCTGGAAATTTGTGCACAGAGCCCACAAATAATCTATTCTATTTTAGCATTATAGAGTGTATAGGCATAAATACCCTTCTGACTGGCTGTTCTTCTCCTACGATTTGTGTTCAAGAGTGCCCGTCTTCTTACTATTTCTACAAAATTGAGTCTCACAGACAAGTGCTCTTTGACAAATACTGCAGAAGGGATCTGCTACTAAACAAATATTCTGGATCAATACCTAGTAGTGTTGATGAGACTACTTTTCTTGATTTGGCCAAGAATAAAATATGCCCTTTGTATACCATTCCTTACAAGTCTTTCTATGGTCGATGCATACCAGCTATAGCTAGTGCAATTCTAGATTCAACAGAAAATATAGTTGTAAATGACACTAGCTCAGGACAATCTTTTCAAATTAATGATTTGAATCAAGATCTAAATTACAATCTAATTAAACAGGGGACTGAAAAACTGTTCGAATTGATGAATGTTAAAAATTTTGGTAAGTTTTTTTTTTTTAATTTTTATTTTTTCTTTCCTAAATTTGACTTATAAATTAAAATTATCGAATTTTTGAAAAAGTCAAGAAGCGCTAGCTCTTTTATTTTGGTTTATTTGAGTTTGACTTGTAATAGAATGGTAAAGAAGTATGATTTTGAATAAATTTAAGCAATATTTTTTTTTCTATCAGGGATAAATAATATCTGAAATGATTGAAAAGTTGATCTATTCATTTCTTATTCTAATTAAAATAAATTTGTTTTCTAAGTTTTTTCAATTTTTTTTTAAATGTTAAAAAGTCATGATTTTTAAGCGCATTTATTGTGAAATTCAAATATACAAACAAAACAAAAAATTTTTCGTTTTTTGATAAATTAAAATTTACTAGAATAAAATATTTAAAAAAAATGCTTAAAAAAAATGCAAAATACTTTGTTTTTAACTCAACAAAAAATATTTTAAAAAAGGTGAATGTTGCACTTTTTTTAAAAACATTTTTGTTTTTAGTAAATTTTAATTTATCAAAAAAGGAAGAATTTTTGTTCCATTTATATTTGATTTTAAACATATTGAATTTAAAAATTCATTTAGCCCACCAAATTTTAAATAAAAAAATTGAACCCCTTCCCAGTTCAAAATGTATTGAGCTTAGTAAAAAATACTCTAAATCAGAATTTTTTTATCAAAAAGCGCTTAGAATGGGAGTTTGTTAATGATAGTAAATATTTTTTGAATTCATATTTAAAAACTTGTAGTTGCAAATATTATCTGAAGAACAAGGTGTGTGCTCATTTACTTGCAGTGGAAAGCTTGAAAAACAAGACAGAATTTGTTAATAAGCAAAAACGTGGTCGACCTAAAAATGCTTTAGTAAAGTTATAAATTTTATATTTAATAATAACTTGGTAATACTTTAAATTTGATTTTAAAATTAATAAAATGTAGATTCTAAGATTAAGGTTTTATTTAATTTTTTATTGATGCGTTAGTCAAACTATACGGTAAATAATTTTAGCAATGCACTATCAAGAAATCTTTTTTTATTTTTATTTTTTGTTTGCTGAATTATTTAAGTCTTTTTAAGTCAAGATGTGCTTTATCAGAATTTTGAAGCGTCTAGTTTATGAGATACGTGGCAAGTATAATTCTTAGTTATCTTTGTGCATCAGTTGATAAGCTGATGACTGAGTGATATTTTAAGAATCAATAACTAAAGATTGATTGTCTTCTATTTAATTCGGTATGATATTTAGATCCTTAAAGAATAGTAATAAAGAAAACTAATTTCTTGTTTAAATATCACTAAATTATAACGAATGGCCACTATTAGCCTAGCACAAAAATTAAGAAAAAGGAAAAAAACAAAGAAAAATGAGAGCTAAATTTTTTTTGAAAATAAGCAGTTTTCACTGTGATTTTATAATAGAAATTGAACCAGCTTACACTGTTTCAATTTCGAATATAAAATTCAAATATAAATGCACAAACATATATCCTGTAAAAATGTATTGTAGATATTTAAAGGACTACAACAGATTCAGGGTAACATATATTTTCTATTACAAAAATTCTTTATTTAGTTTTTTAGCAATAATGAGTAAATTTTTATCAAATTTTTTGGAATATGATGTATCATAAATTAAATCATGTTAGCTTAAATAAATTAAGTTTAAGTTTTATTTAAGATAAAATGATTTTTTTTTGTATTAATTTGAATTGGCGTATGCTAATTCATTAACCAAAATTACTTATTTTTCACCAGTTTTATTTAATTAATATAAATTTGCAATTTTTTTTATAAAATTACTAGATTGATATAAAAATACAGATCTATGTTTAAAATCAAGTTTACAACTTGTTTTTCTAAATTTTAACTAAATTAAAAAAAATAAGACGCTTTGACAGGCTCAAAGAAAAAACAATATAAATAAAATAAAATTTTAGCTGAATGGTTAAAAGATAATTTTAAGCTAATTGATGTCAATATCAAAAAACATCCGCATTGTTGCAAGAAATGTTGACAAGCTTTGTTCAAAATGCATAATAAAAAATATATTTTAAAAAAAGCCAAGTATTGAATTTATAAAGAATACTAATTACCATAATTGTTTATTATTATTTTCAAATATAGAAATTTAGAATTGATATTTTTTATTGAATAAAAAAAATTCCGCTGGACAATCTAAAAGACCACACTTGTAATACACTTTCACATACCATTTTAGTTTTTTTTAAATTGAATATACTATTTCCAAAAAATGGCTCAATGGCAAAGTTTTTAGATTAAAAAATGATTCAATTCATTTGGTGAATTTAATTATAATCCTCACAAATTTTGTTCTTTTTTTTTGTTGACATAAAATTTCTCAAAAAATTTGTAAAATAAATTAATTTCTGTGAAAAATCAAGTTTGCTTTAAAAATAATTCAAAATCGAATTATTTAATCAACTATTTTCTTTTTAAGTTCAATCATTGCTGGAAGATTTTGTCAGCTCAGTAGTATTGATAATTGTTCTTCTGCTTATATCAGCAGTCGCCAGTTTTATCTATATCATCACACTACGTTTCATTTTAAAGCCTTTAATTTACTTGACCCTAATTGGATTAGTTGGAGCCCTTGGTTTTTCGGTCTATTACTGCATATCCAAATACCTTCAACTTAAAGACCAACAAGTAACTAGTAGTGTTGAACTAAGACCAGACGTAAACTATTACCTATCACTAAGCATAACTTGGCTAATAGCTGGAATAATTGCCGGAGTAATTTTGTTAATTGTGCTTTTACTTATATTGGTACTCATTAAACGGTTACGCTTGGCCATTCAAATAATAAAAGAAGCAAGCCGAGCAGTAACTAGCATTTTCATTTCACTTTTGTTTCCAGTAATTCCGCTCTTTTTACAGCTGGGATTTTTGGCCTATTTCATCGCCAACGCAGTCATTTTGGCATGTTCAGGCACCAATTTATTTCGAATTACTGGAAATGCATCTAATTTGACTTTGGGCAGCTCATGCGAACAAGGCTCATCGCCAGAATGCGTTTTTTACAAATATGGATTTGATGCAAACACAGCCTTTAATTCAGTGATCGGTTTTTTAAATACTTATCAATGGGTTCCCCAGCTTTACAATTTATTTATGCTTTTTTGGGTCCAAGCATTCATTGTTGGTTTAAATCAAATGGTTTTAGCAGGATGCTTTGGTGATTGGTACTGGTCAAAATCAAAATCCTCTTGTATTTTGTTCAAAAGTCTAAAAGACACAATTGTGTATCATTTGGGTTCAATTGCATTTGGATCTTTGCTTATTGCTATTTGCAAATTTCTGAGAACTCTGATAACTTTAGTGGAAAGACGACTGAAATCGGCCACTGGCAATAACAGAGCAATAGGCTGTTGTATAAAATTTATGAGCTGCTGCTGCAAATGCTGCTTGTGGTGTTTGGAAAAAGTGCTAAAGTTCATAAATAGAAATGCGTATATAATGATAGCTATTTATGGGCGAAATTTTTGCAAAAGTGCTCGAGATGCCATAAAACTTTTGGCCTCGAATCCACTACGAGCCTTGGTACTTGACCGAGTTACAGACTTTATACTCTTTCTAGGACGGCTTTTAATCACTGCCGGTGTCGGAGTGCTTGGATTTTTCTTTTTCTCAAAAGCTTTTGATATTCATCCAACTTTTCAGAAATATTTTGCCCCTGAATTACACTATTATTGGGTTCCTTTGGTCTGTGTTATCATTGGAGCCTATTTGATAACCAAGATTTTTTTCACAGTCTTCGAAATGGCTGTTGATACAGTATTTTTATGTGCTATGAAAGACTTGAGCATCAATGATGGTTCTGAAGAAAAGCCATATGTTATGTCAACAAAATTACTCAAAATCTTAAGCGTAAAAAACAAAAAGCCAAAAGAAAAAAATGATAATGATAAATTTTGAATATTCAATTTTAAATTTTCAAAACCCGGTCCATTTTTTTATTTTTAAATAAATTTTTAATTTTTTATTGTTTTAATTATTTGAGTTAAAATAAAAATTTTTACAGAATAAAAAATAAATGAGCAATAATTTGACAAAGTTTTCTAAAATTTTTTATTAATTGAATAACTATATTCAACTAGAATTGACGAAATCTGAATTTTTTTTTTCTATTTAATTGAATTATTAATGTCATATACCGACTTATAGCTTTAATTTAATATATAATGTGACAATTGGATGTGAGAAAAAAAAATTTAACTTGTTTTTATTTATCAATAAAAAAAGGTTGTCCCTAAAAAACCAATCTGGATCAAAAAAAGATAGTTAAACAAAATATTTACTAATATAACACATAAAAATTAATGGAGAAAAATTTTTTAAAAAATTTAATAGTTTGTTTCGTTTGGGGTTTAATCAATTTTTTTATATTTTCAAGACAATCTAAAAAACGAACACATTCTAAAATGTGTTCATATTTTGAAAAATCAACATTTAATGCACCATAAGGAACATTTATAACTAACATTTCTCTTTTTACAAGTGAAATCAAATTCTTTGTTCAATAAAACAAGAGACAAAAGTCGTTTATCTTTCTTTTTTTATAGGGCTTTTACAAAAAGGTAATTGATTAAAGTCGGAACCTAGAGTGACATTAGTTTCTAAAACTCCGGTTTCTAAAGAGTTGAATCTTCAATTTCTTTCAAATTGTCCCTCCAATTTCTACCTGATTTATTTTTTTTTTTTTAACTTTAAATTAAATTAAGCTTTTTTTTATTCGTATTTAAAGGTTCATACACTCCAAGCTGAACGCCAATAATATGAACACAATCCTTCTGTTCGATGCATGTGCAATGAACTTTTAAGCTTAATCTTACCATATAAACATTAATAATAATAAGTTAAAGCAAGCAGGCTTGCGAAAATGTCTTAATAGGAAGACAACAATAGTAGCTACATACACCGAGAACCAGATTCGTGTACAAAGACATAATTGATATGAATAATACATATTAGGACAAAGATAAACAATAAGTTGAATGAAATACAAAATGAGACAATTTTCAGGATAATTTAAAATTTTAATAATATAAAATACATTAGTTTGACCATATGTTTGATTAAGAGGATTTATTCTTGTTGGATTTGTGTGTATCGTGTTAGTTTTTGAATTGACTTTCTGTTGAAATTTGAATTAATTCCCGAGGTAAACCATTCCATTCGTTCACGATTCTATTTGTAAAGAAGTAAGTTCTTTGCAAGCAGTGAATTGAAGATTGACCAGAGATTCTTCTCAAGTGCCCTTTGATTTTCTGAGCAAGTCGAGCTTGGGACAAAGAGCTACATGACACAGGAGGTATTTTCCAACTTATCTGATTGATTCCTTAGCTGAGTTTGAAGAATTGAATCATGTCGCCTCATTTACGACGCTAGTTTTACTAAAAACACACAAGATAAAATTCATTTAGGAATAAATGTACCGAAAATAAAATAAAATAAATCACATAATATTAATATATACAATATAAAAAATTGAACTTAATTTTAATATTGAACGAACCGCTGAATTTTGGATTACTTCTAATCTTTTTATATTAGTTTCTGAAAGAGAGTTAAGACAAGGGAAAGAATAATCTAGAATAGATCCAATTAAAGACTTATAAAGGTTTCCTAAAGTTCTAAAGTCAAGGCCCCATTTTTTATTTGACAAGATTTTGATTAAGTTTAGCCTTGAATTGCAACGTTCTTTAATTTCTTCTATCATTGAAGAAAAAGTTAGTTTAGAATCGAATTTAATACCTAGGAACTTTATTTCTTTTAGGGTTTCGATTTTATTCCCATAAATCCTTAAATTAAACATAGAACTTTCTTTGTTGTTTTTAGTAAAAATCATTGAGCAAGACTTTTCAACCGAAATTTTCATTTTCCACTTGAAAAGCCACTGTTCTAATTCAACTATGCACTTATTCATCTTACTTTCTATATAACCATTTTTTTATAAATAAAAAAAGTGACCAGATCGTCTGCAAAGAGAAGTGAATATTCATTATTAGAGTTATTTCTTTTAGGAATATCATTAATAAATATACTAAATAATAAAGGACTAATAACTGATCCTTGAGGAACGCCAGCAGATATTTTGAATTCATCACTAGTGTGATAATTTATATTTACTTTAAATGTTCTACAGTTAAGAAATGATTTAATCCAATATATTAAATAGGCAGATATATTTATCTTTATCAGCTTGTAAATTATTCCCTCATGCCAAACCCTATCGAAAGCTTTCGAAATGTCAAAAAATAAGCAACATACTTTTTTCTTTCTATTAAATGATTCGACAACTTTTTGGATAAGGAAATGAAGATGATCATGATCTAAATATTGTTCCACTAAGTGAAAAGTATCCTAACTTGTTTGTCAAACCGATATTTCGCTCGTCAATTGACGATTTTGTTAATAATTGCAAAGAGACTCAAGCAAGCTCTGCATTTAGAAAAATTATTCCATTGTTACTGCCAAATTCCACTGATTTTACACCAAAAACAGCTAAACAAATTAGAACAACTTATTCTAATTTAATAAATCCAATTTTTGGTAATTTCTGACATTATATATTATTTTAGCTATAATTATTTTTAAACTTCGACTCTATGTATTTTTTTTTAGAATTTTTAAATGAAAAAGATCCAACATTTACTGTTAGGGAGATTAATTTGAAGCTTAATTCTTTGATTCAAGACTATAAAAAAATTTCAAAAAGACAAAAAAAATAGATTATAATTCCAGTGTTTAGTCTTAGATACTTAATTTATTTTGGTCACTCATGGTATAAAAGCAGTCTTCTATTTCACATTTTATATGAAAAACTATTTGTAGTTGTTTGTGTTGTTTAAACAATTTAATTTGTTAATTTGACCACAATATTTTTGTATTTATTCTGAATTTATCAAAAAATATAAACTTTTTTTCTTTTTTTTGAAAAAATTGTAAAAAAAATTTCCATGTTTTTTAAAAAATAATTTTGTTAGTTTTATTTGTAAAAATTAAAGTCTTAGTTTAGTTTTTTTTAATTAAAATCTATTTAATTTAAAAAATTCAAATTAATTAAAATTGTATAACATCTATTATTTTTTCAATAAAAATTGTGAAAAATAGATTTTTATCTTTTAAATCGAAAAATTGTGATTTTGACACTAATATTTAGTTTATTATTAAATTTCACTAGAGATAAATCTTTATCGAATTTAAAATGAAATATTAAAGACTTTTCTTTAAAGAATTTTTGAAGAAAAAGCGTCCGAAAACCTTTAAAGAACCTTTATAAATTCTACAAATTTTTTTTGACTGGGTATTCATTTAATCATTTAATTAAATTAAAAAAATATATACAAATATATACAAAATAATTTACAGACATATTGTACTGAATGTAAACACGGTGTATGTCAGTAATTTGCCATTTATAATTATTATTCAATAAGCTAAACTAAACTTAATAATTTTTTCTTTTTCTCTTGTGTCCATGAGACTTAAAATTCAATAGATAATGATAACAAATTAATGGATGTTCATTTTGGTTGAGATTTTTTTTAATTTTGATCTAAGAGAATTTAGCGGAAATTATTTTAAATTTAAAATCATATCCCATTTTATTTCTAAACTTTTTCACAATGCTGTATTAATTCATTTGTTTTATTTTATTTTATAAGGTTAAATGTTAAATGAAACTAGAAAATATA
Source organism: Brachionus koreanus (assembly GCA_016987375.1). Taxonomy (NCBI): domain Eukaryota; kingdom Metazoa; phylum Rotifera; class Eurotatoria; order Ploima; family Brachionidae; genus Brachionus; species Brachionus koreanus. Next base: position 1,292,671 of record PJRA01000401.1, read on the forward strand.
ATATTTTAATAGAAATTAACTTATTGATTTGCAATATAAAAAAATTTTTATTCATATTTAGTTAATTATCTTCTGGAAAATAATTGAAATGGACAATTTGATAAAGTTTTAAAGCTGTTTCTTCTTGATTACAAGTTTTTTCAAGTTTTGTTTAGAAAAAAAATTATGAACAAATCTTTTTTTTTAATATATTGTTTTAAATTTTTTTTTTAACTTTAAAATAAGTTTTTCTCATTAATCGATTTTGAAAAATTCAAGATTTTATAATTAAATTTCAGAGCTTTTAAATTTATATAATACATTTTTACCTCAGAATTTTATAATGATTTTAAAACATATTTTTTATATCAAAAGTTTAAATTTACCAATTTTTTATTTAGAAAAAAATACATCAAGCTTTTAATTTCACTCTTTTTTTTTTGTCTATCCTACATTGAATTTTTTCCATATTTTAATTTCTCATTATATTCAATATTATTTAAACAAAAATTTTGAATAGTTGAAAATAAATTGATTTAAAACCAAAAATGAAATCTTTTGCATTTTTCCTAAATCTATTTTGTATTTTCAATGGCCTACATGGATTGCCAGTTGAAAATGAGAACAAAGATCCAATGCTGGGGGATTTTTTTGAAGGTGATATTGCTGGAGTCAATGAGGATATTAAAGGTCTTGCTCAAATTCCAACTTATTCATATGGTAAATGGCCAAATGGAATTGTGCCTTACATAATTGATTCTGGAACTTACAATTCGGAACAAACTGCAACCATTTTGTCTGGCATGAGATTGATCGAAGACCAAACTAGAATTAATGGAAAAGATTGCATTAGATTTGTACCCAGAAGTTCTGAGAGTACTTATTTAAGAATATATAATGGTCAGGGTTGCTGGTCCTATGTAGGAAAACAAAACAAAGCAGGAGCACAACTTGTATCGCTTCAAAAGCCAAGCTCAACTTCTAGTTCTTCATGTGTTTGGAAAGGTATTGTAGCACATGAATTGCTTCACGCCCTAGGATTTTGGCATGAGCAAAGTAGAATTGATCGTGATAATTATGTTAAAATAAACTGGCAAAATATTGCTAGTAGTCAACAGCATAATTTCAATAAGTACACTTCTTCGTCAGCTGATACAATGGGATTTCCTTATGACTATTATTCCATTATGCATTATGAGTGGAATGCTTTTTCAACTAATGGACAAGCAACAGTTGTTCCTCTTCAAAGTGGTGTTAATTTGGTAAATGCATCGAAAAAAGATTCTCTAACTAGCATTGATATTGCTGAAATAAGAAAATACTACGGATGCTCCTAAGAAATTGTATTATCTTTCTCACTTTTTTTAAAATGAATAAAAACCTTGAAAATATAAAATTTTAACATTCTTCAAAACAAAATAATTATTAGAATATCAAAGAAAAGAATTTTTAATATGTCTTGATGATAAATTAAGATCTGCCTAATCGAGTTAAAATTTTTAAAATAAGTTGAATAGTTAGAAATTAGAAAAAAAAATGATGAATTCTGATCAACATATGTTTATTTGTTTTCATTATCACAGTGATTATAATTTTTGAGTTTTTGCTATTGATTTTTTTTCTAGAATTAAACGTTAACACAATATTACTATTCAATGTATTTAAAAAATTTAAAAGTTTTTTAAGACTAAAAAATTTATTAATTTTGATTCATATTGACTTATTGGAAGAGAGGCCATAATACCCAATATTAAAATAATTTTTTTAACTATCTGCAAATTTTTTTTTGGTCAGAAAATAACGGTAGAACGCCCGAGGGTTTTTTTAGACCTCTTTTTAAATAACTGAAACTTAAATTTTATCACATATAAATAAAATTTAAAAAAAAAGGTTTTTATTAGCTAAAAATCTTGATTGTATTTTGTTAGAAAATGAAAAAATTTTCAAAGAAAATGTTTAATTTATCTTAATAACTCTATTTAAAATTTTAATGAGAAATCAGCCATCATTAACCAGGTGAAATTATCAATAAATATCGATGTTAATGATAACCTTTTTACTGTCATATTTTAACAGTTGGAGCCAATAAAGATTGTTTAGAGTATTCAAAATTAAAACCTTGTTTCTGAATAAGAACTATAGATAATAAGAACAAAGCGGATTTACAAGAGGTAGAGGTTGCATTTGTTCCTAAACTTCATTGATTTCAAGAAAGCCTTTAATAACATACCCAGAGAAATCAAATTGTAATCTAGCGTGATTCTACAAAACATAACCCTGCAATGAATCGACATAAGCGAAAATAAAAAATAATGACCCAATACTTTACAAGAGGATGCTATACAAAAAATGTTGTTCAAAAGATTGGACACAAATCATTAAAAAATACGAATTTAAATAGACTTGCCTGGCTTTCTAGACTTTTTAGTCTAATAAACCTAATAAAACAATTAAGTGCTATTCAAAATAACTATTTAAAATAAATTGTTGTTAATTTTCTTAATTGTTTAAACAAGCTAAATTAAAATTAAATTTTTTAAAAATTTTTATTATATGAAAAAACATCTTTTGAGTTTTTTAAAAAACCTTTTGATTGAAAAAAAAAGAGGAATTTAGGATTTACAAAATTTGGGTTTCAATGTTTTAGTTGTACTCCATTTTTTTTTATTTAAAACTTAAATGAAAATTAAATTTAAAATTTCTTATAAAACAATTTTGATTTCTTAATTATTTTGGCCGAGTCTTGTTGAACTTATGATATTGGAATACGATCAAGTATCAATGAGAAATAATTCTAACAAATATACATAATTGTTGTATAATTGATTAAGAAAGAAATTTTATTGATTTATTAATTCAAGAACTAATAATTTTTACTTTATTTAGAGGAGATGGCTTTGAGAATCTTAATTTTTTTGACGTATGGTAGTAATTACATAAAAATTTAAAGAATGTTCGAACATGCTTTTTTTATCTGATTAAAATGAATAAAACATAAATTAACTTTAATTTTTTTTTAATATTTTTATTTTATTTTATCAATTAATTCATATCAAAATTTGACTAAAGTTCAAACAAGCCCATATGAAGAAAATATTTAATTTATTTATTCCATTTAAATAACCCTAATCTAAAATTCTAAAAGCTGAAAAATATTTTATAAATTAATTAAAAGTCTTTTTAAAAAATACAATTAAAATTTTGAAATTAATAAGCTTTAAATTTACAGCAAAACTAAAAAAATTATAAAGTAAAGAAATTTTTGAAAATAAAAAAGAATTGAGCTAAAATAAATTTGAAAAAATTGAAATAATTATTTTTAATATGAATTTTTTTGATACGAATTTAGTATCATGCAGACCTTTATCTAATTTAGCCGACTTGTTAAAATGGTCTTCGACCACGGCTCAAAAATACAGCGTATCTTCGCTCAACTCAGTCTATTATTCAATTGATGATCAAAAGCCAAAGTTTTTGGTCTGTCATGACATGAAAAATAACTATCTAGGCGACAAGTTTTTCCAAGGTTCGAATTCTTCAACAGAATATTCATTTTATCATTGGAATTTCATAGACACATTCATTTATTTCAGTCATCATTTTATCACAATTCCAACAGAAAGCTGGATAAACGCTGCACATGAAAACAATTGCCGAATTTTGGGCACAATTATTACCGAGTTTGAAAATGGAGAAAAATTGTGCAATCAAATTTTCCAAAATTTGGATACAATAATCGACAAGCTTGTCGAAATAACATGTCATTATGGCTTTGATGGATGGCTAATCAACATTGAAAACAAAATAAATCAAATGGAAAAATTGGAATATTTTGTTCAAAATTTAAGACAAAAATTAAAGAAATGTAATGACAAACTGTATCAAATAATATGGTATGATAGTGTTATTGACTCAGGCGAATTAAAATGGCAAAATGAGCTCAATTGTTCAAACGAGAAGTTTTTCCATAATTCAGACGGCATTTTTCTCAATTATACTTGGAAAGATCATAATTTAAAAAATTCAGTTGAAATGGCAAAAGAGAGATTTAGAGATGTATTTGTGGGTATTGATGTTTTTGGTCGTGGTTGCTATGGCAACGGCGGATTCAACACGTCTCAAGCTATGCAGAAAATTCACAACACAGATTTGAGCTATGCCTTATTCGCCCCAGGATGGATCCATGAATGCAATGATGAAACACAATATTACGAAAATAGCCAAAAATTTTGGTCATTGTTACAAAAATTTACACAAAAGCGCACTATCAGACATTTACCAATATTGAGTTCATTTTCACATGCTTCAGGCAAAAACTTTTTTATTCAAGGACAAAAATTGACCAATTCATGGAACAACTTGAACCTTCAGTCTCTAATTCCATTAGTAGACAATTCCTATTGGGATTTTGATGATGGATTCTTCGGAGCTAATTGTCTGGTCCTGGAAGCAGGAACAAATTCCCTATTCGATTTGGATTTAGTTGTGGACTCAACGAAAGTATTTATTTTTGAGCTGATTTTTAAAACTGATGCAGTCTTAAATATACTAATGGACGGTGAAGGATTCACCGATGTTAAACTTGACAGTAATACTGATAATAATCAATTAATTATTTTGAAGAAATTTGAGAAACGCATTCACTCATGGAAAAGCATGAAATTTATTTTCAAATTTAAAAATGATCTTAAATTAAAAAATATTAAATTTTCCACGGATAATTGTTTAAAACTAGGTTTATTTAGATTTTTTCAAGAGCAAGACGAAATAAATAAAACAAAAAAAATTAAACTCAATCCTTTTGAAATGGACTATTCAGTGATGAAAATGGAAAAAAATGCTTATTTATTAGTTAAGATTTATTTGTCAAAATTGAGCTGTAAATTCTATAGTGTATTTTTGAATAGAAAATTGGGAATAAATTCGAGCAAGGACGAGAATTTATGCTATATTGGCTCTAGCAAAAAAGAACAATTTAATTTTTGTTTAAAATTAAATAAAAACATTTTTATTGATCATACAAATGAATCAAAAAATGATGTATTGAAATTTAGTGTGATAATTCACGAAATGGATAAAATGATGGATAATTTAGTCAACAATGAGAAAATTTTTTCTGATTCTAATTCAACTCATGATTTGAATTTTGACTTTCCTTTGCTAAAATTGCATGACAGTAGTAAATTAAATTTTTTGGACCAAATAGTTTATGATCTAGAATTTTTCAATACTTTTTCTAAATAAATACACTAAAAATAACATTAAAAAAATATGAAATTACAAAAGATTCTAATAATTTTTTTTAATTTTAATAAAATTTTAATTCATCTTATAAAAATATTCTTTTAATAAAATAATGCACCTGATTTTAATTTTTAACTAAAATAGCCAATTTTTAAAATTAATCAAAATCAACAAAAAAATTAAATTCTTATTTTAGTTTTATCTTTTTAGGGTTTTGTGAAATTTGGTACAAAATAGAAAAATTTAACAAAAATTAATACTAAAAAAGCTAATAACTTTTTTTCAGAAGGCTTAAAATTAGTTCTGTAAGTGCAACAAACTGCAACATACTTAGTTGCACCAAGTCACAAAGTCTGCTAATGATGTGCAAAATCTCTGCAAATGCACTATAGCCAAATTAGTCTAAATTTAAATTATGCTAAATTTGCAGAGTTTTACCAGACTGTTGATAATAGTGCAACTTTGAATGTTGCACCATTTTGTATTTACAGAACTTGCTTTTGACTTTTAAAAGTATAGTTATAAGACTTTTTAACTTTTTGTTCTGTTCTATTGTACGAAATTTCACAAAACCCTTTTTAGCAAATGAAAAAAATAATTTAAAAAGCTTTAAAAAGTGCAAAATGACATGTTTAGCTAAGTTGCAATTATTATTCATTATGCTCCTTTAAAATTTAAAAAAATATATATTCAAAAAAATAAAAATTCTAAATAGCATAAAGTAAAAGAAAGTTAAAAATGATTAGTAAAAAGAACGATGGCTTTTGATGAATAAAAATTACTATATAATAAAGAAAAACTCTATAGAATAAAAATAATAAAAAATTCGTAATTATTCCTAAAATTTATAGTGACTTCATTTAGGGTAAATGCAAATTTTATTCTTTTTTTTTATTAAATATCTGAGAATTCAGGAAAAAAAAGAAATATTTAGGTTACAATTGCACAATATTAAAGGATTTTAAATATATCTTGATTCGAGGTATTTTTTATAGTTATTTTATTTTATGTTTTTAGCTTCAATTACACAAAATTGTCAAACAGAATCACATGAATCATTTATTAATTGAACAACATTTTTTTTTGTTATTCCGATACTAATACTTTTGTTTTCTTTGCACTTTTATTCGAATAAACCATGTAAAGTCTTTCCTTCATTCGAGTAGCGCATTGATTACAAAATTTAATTTTTTTATCATATTTCTTGATTTTTAGGTCTAAAAAAGGTCCATTTTTGTTTTTTTTTTAAACAGATATTCTTCCTCAACCTCAGACTCATCAGATTCGATACTTTTTGGAGCAGAGTCTAAAATTTGTTTCTCAATGGGTTGTTTTTTCAATGTTCAAGCAGTTTTTAGTGTCGCACCTTTGTCAAATACTTAGTCATGAATTTTTTTTGATAAAGCTAACAGCATTCTTCCAGTCCTGGTCCAAAGCTAGTAAAAAAAATTCAAATATTCTTCAAAGAGCATTATATGGAATTATTGAAAGCTGTAAATAATGGAGATTTAAAATTAAAAAAAGCAACCTTTCAATTCAACGTTCATCTTATATTTTTGAGCTATGTTTTCCAGTAAGCATCTAGAATTGTCAGCCATTCTTCTTGTATCTTCTATCTCCTTTCGGCGTTCAAGCTTCTAGAAGACTTTTCTGGTCCATGTATCATATTCCGTTTTGGGATAATCAAAGATTTTTATTTCAATATGCATATATTTTTTTATATTGCTATGAATATTAAGTTTAAATAAACTACTGTCAATAAAGGTTTATCATTCAAAGATCGACTAATTTTTTCGCCATTATTATCTCTTTCACCGCAATCTTGAGTACCCATGCATCTTTCAATTCTTGCATTCTCACAACCAACTTTCACATTCATGTAACCCATTTCTATTATGAGTTAATGAAGTGATTTGTTTATGGTCCTTTGTAATTAATCATGTCATATTATTAATTGATGTTTTGAATAATTTATCTACCATAACTTATTAAAATTCATTTTACCTTATTTGGCAATTTGTTGTTGCATCTTTATTCTTTTTGGAAATCTAGTCAAGTACTGGATTCCATATTTAAGCAACTCAACTTTATTGTTATATATTCTTCTTTATTCTTTATTTATTATTCTTTATTTTTATTTAATAAAGTAATAGTTATAACTAGTCTTTCTATTAACTCCCTAATACATTACAATCATAAAAAAAGATTTTTTTACTCAGTGGCTTCGTTTGTTTACTGCATAGCATTGATGATTAGCGTTTACATTGTTGCCTTTAAGCCTTGTGTGTGTTAATCTTTCATTTATAGGTTTCCATTCAATCATAGCTTCTGCAGACTGTTTTGAAAGCATCATCCTGGTGTAGTTTTTTCTTAAATAAAATCAAGCAAAACCATGAATTAATAACTCATGAGATCCAGGACTTCATTCCTTTCTTCAAACAGAAACAATTTATTAGTACAAATCCTCTTTGATTAAATTTTAAACGCATAGAACATATTTTTGTGCTATCGATTTTAATTGTCCATTAAAAATCCATGTACAAAAACGAAAAATGCTTTGAGTCTTCATTATAGATTGACATTTAAGTTTCTAATTATTCAGTATCTAATATAATAAAATAAGTATCATATGAGCCTCCTTGCGTTGTTACAGTTAGAACAGCTACTGGATGATTATTAACTGATTCAATTGATGATTGAACTTGTATTGACTCTTGTTCTTGTTGAATTGTTTCATCTAGTATTCCTTGATGATCTAAATCGTCTTGTTTAAGCATTAGTTGATTTATTGGACCAGTAGAAGTTCTTGCAACGAGAGCTTATTATGTCGACCACGTCCAGAGTTAGCTTCTATATCTAAGTTTATCAATTTAAAAAAAAAAAAATTTTATTAGAAATATTGAACGAAAATTGAGTCAACAAAAATTATGCTTTTAAACACTAAAAAACAAAATAACCCATGGCAATAAGTAAAAACAATTTAATTTAAAATCTAAAAATAATTTGATAGCTTAATTATGATTTTTCTTTGCAGGATTTGATACTTATGTGAACAAACATTTTTATCTTATTCCAAAGTAAATATTTTCTTTAATTATTTTTTTAAAGCATAAAAATTTCCTAAAAAAACACCAATTTTAATAAAATGCATAGGCGTTCTTTCATACAGATAAACTTTCTAATTCGAAATTGACGAAAAAAAAATATTTGAATCTGCTTAAAGCAAAAAATAAATACAATTCTATCATATAAAGAGAGGTGTTAGTCAATTTATTAGTATTTAAAACAAATACAAAATCATGAAGACGCTTATATTTTTTAAACTTCTTTTAAAGTGATTGAGTTATTTAACTTAAAACTTAACATCTGACGTAGCTCTCTGCAAACAAGGAAATTTTTACTTAAATATTATAGCTATTTAAAAAAAAATAATTAAATAAATATACTAAGTTCAACTCCTACAATTATATAATTAATATAGTCAAAAATAAAGTCATTTATTATGATGCTTTTTATTGAATTTGATAAAAAAAAAGTCACGTAAATTTACGGGTAATATTGATAAATTCAAGATGTATTTCTTAGTTTATGAGATCATTTATTTAGAGCCGATGATGAATCAAAGGCTTGTTTCGCTTATACTATTACTCTTTATTATTGGATTCATAAATAGTAGTTTGATGCAAACACTAAACTCAAGAACAAAAAGAACTAGAGAACTTTGCTGCAGTGTAAACGAATTTTATTTTGGAGAATCTTGTTGTTGTAAAAATATAAAAGGTAAATTAATACATAGCACAAGTCTTATGATGGATTATTATGAATTTAGTATTTTGACCATTGTTAATCCAGACTGTGTCAAAAACAAGTGTCCATATGGTTGGAAATGTCCGTACATGGAGTAAAATCTAGTTTTCCTTTAGTTTATTTGTCAAGCAAAAATTTTAGTAAGACTAATGAATATAATTTATTTTGGTCAAATTATACTCCTAAATATAAAATGATTCTTGAATAAAAATTTAAGACTAATTTTGAAAATTTATTATATTACAAATATTCTAAATTGGGCTTCAATATTTAATTTATTTAATTAATTCAATTTTATTTTGAAAAACTAGTGCATAATTTGATATCAATTTATCAATGTTTTTTTGTTTTCAAAATAACAGATAATTTTATTTTTATAAAAATTATAATTTTAATTATTAAAAATTGTATTAAATTAAATAAATGAAGTGTTAA